>JAGFNQ010001106.1:0-125000 GCA_024364735.1 Boesenbergia rotunda
ATAGCTCCGGGTACTCGCGTCTCATTCTCGTCCTCGCGTTCCCAGGTAGTTTCCTCGAACCTTTGACTTTGCCATAGAACCTTGACTAAGGGTATCTCCATGCTCTAGTTTTGTCTGTTAGTTATGCAACTCTTAGATCGAAATTGCTACATCTTTACGTTTTGGTGCTTCTAATACATAATTATGATTTCATCTCAACCATTTTTTTTCGTACGCGTTATAGCAAATCATAGTGGCTCGACCACATTCTACATGGATTCCCTTGAAATTTGTTTTTTTTCTAGCTCTACTTGTTTACCACTGTTTCTATTACTTATTGTCATAATTTTATCTACTATCAAGCTGTACGCGAAAGAATATAATTTAACGTATTCCTACTTAATTTCATGTGGTACTTCAAACAAGATTCTAACTTTCACTTACTATGCACAAGTTTATCATCCATGTACCATCTTATTACTCCAAATTACTCTTCTCAATTAGCACCGATTTCAATGTCTCTGCTTCTCACATACATCTTTTATCTCTTTAACTCTACTTCTATAACACCTCTTCCCATCACTTTTAACAATACAACTAGTACTTATAGCATCGCCTACTCTAATACGAAAACTTACCTTGGTTCTAGATCTTCTTAACGCTATATTACTCTACCTCATCTATTTTATTTTGGATAACTCTCCTAGGCCTCTGCCCTCTCACTCTATCTATTTCTAACCAAGTGACTTACATTCATTAACTACTTTTATCTATCAAATCTCACTCATATCCAATCTAATCCACCAGACAATCTAACTCAACCTCAAAGACAACGTCTCTACTTCTACAAACTCAATCCATGCTAACAATTCTTTCACCACACAGTAATTCCTATTTATTTATCAAGTCATTCCTTTCCACTCAGAGTTTTTCATCAAGCAGTCAAGATTTAACAATTGACAACATTACTCCATTCTACTTTAACTATCGTCCCATTTTTTTTTCTAACCAGAATTTATAAAATATTCTTATATCCATCTTTTTCCCAAAATCTATAGTTTATTAGATCGTTTTACCTGGTACGTTTGCTTGACCTAGAGTTCTTACTACATTCTTTCCCTTGATAATATTAACATCTAGTTCCTTCATACAGAGTTATAGCTAAGGTCCTATTCACTGATCCCTATCACTCTTTCCTTTACATATCTAGTTCTTACCCTCTCTCTTTCTTATATCAAGAATATTACTCTATTGCTACTACTATATATATCTGTTTAAAAGTCAAATAACTTCACACCTTAATATGTTCCTAATAGATATACATCACTAAGTCTTCATTTCATAACTACTATAATCTCTTACAATACCTACTCTAAATACTCTACTCCCTTAATACTATAGCTAATAAGTCTTCATTAATAAAGCACTATCCTCTCTTTACTCTAGGCTTATTGCTAAATATTAATATATGTCTTTCATCAACGGTACAAACTTGCCTTGGTTCACAACTCTTCTTAATTCCAGACAGTCATGACAGTCATACAGATAATCTCCTCATTACTTACACATTCCTCCTCTCACATCTACTTGCTCTTCTTTTCCGATTTACTCCGTTTCACCACCACTCAATCATTTACTATATTTATTCCACATGACTACAGCTACTTAAGTTAAATCTCTACGGATCACTCTCGCTCACTATCCCTTACATATAAAAGATAAATAAGGCTAATATAAGTTATGGTGATTCCTACCCGCATATCAACCCTAAAGTATTCGATATCCTAAAATAAGGTATCGTTCATAATTTCATATCCTGAAAATACTCTCTATCATAAGGTATCATTCCTACTTGCACATTCTAGAATCATAAGGTATCATTCCTACTTGCATATTCTAGAATTATAAAAGAAGGTAAAGTATGCATAGAGGTACTTACTTGGAAGCGACAGGATGCAGGCTTGTTGTGTGTGTAGTGAGATGGCAAACTGCTCTGATACCAACTTATAACGCCCGCTTTTTTTCAGGGCGTTACGCTAACATACATATACGCATATGGACTTCTTAATGCAGCGGAATAATTTTAAACATTATCCACATGCGTTTAGACCATGCACTTATAACTTAAATCATGTTGACACATTCTTGGCTATCATTCTTAAGCATAGCGACATGGTAAACTTAGCATCATTCTTAATCATGTAGCATCATTCTTAAACATGTTTGCATGGTCATCATATAAAGGGAGTAAGACATAGGATCTTTTCTTTTCTTTTGCCAAGTCATTGCCACACACACACACTTGCCCCTCCTGCTGCTTCCCTTAGCTGAAGACCTCATACTTGATCTGCGGTATAAGAACATAAGACTATAAGCACATAGGCTTAGTAAGACCCTTTCCTACTCACAAAAATCATACGTCATATCATACATGAACATATGAAACATTCAACATAGCATAACATAATTATCATTGCATAATTCTTAACATGAACATAAGCATATAACATGACATTCTTTAACATAACATAAGCATATAACATGGCACGGTTCTTAACATAACATAAGCATATAACATGGTTCTTAACATAACATAAGCATAGCATGGTTCTTAACATAAACATAAGCATAGCATGGTTCTTAACATAACATAAGCATAGCATGGTTCTTAACATAAACATAAGCGTAGCATGGTTCTTAACATAAACATAAGCATAGCATGGTTCTTAACACAACATAAGCATAGCATGGTTCTTAACATAAACATAAGCATAGCATGGTTCTTAACATAAACATAAGCCTAAAACTTACTTTGCCTGGTATCATCCTTAACATACATGTGCATAAAACATAGCATGGCATAATTCTTAACATACATGAGCATAAAACATAGCATAGCATAATTCTTAACATACATGAGCATAAAACATAGCATAGCATAATTCTTAACATACATAGCATAAAACATAGCATAGCATAATTCTTGACATATATGAGCATAAATCATAGCATGGCATAAAATATACTTACCCTGGTGCGATGCATAACATGAATGAATGCATGAGTCAAATGCACTTACTACATAAGGATGCTTAGTTTTAAAATCATACTTTTAAATGCTTAGCATAAACATAACATCATTGGGGTCCCCGGCTTGTACCACATACATACATCATAGCGCGCATCCCCAAGTAAATACAAGGTAGCTAGCCTCGACCTACTAGGGTAAGGACAGCATAGTCGGTAGTCCCAGAACCGGGGCGTTCTTAAGGTGCCCATCCCTGTTGCACAGCTTCGGTAGTGCCAGAACCGTGGACAGCTTCGGTAGTCCAGAACCGGGGCGTTCTTAAGGTGCCCATCCCTTGGACCCTTACTTCGGTCCGGTACAAGCCCATTCATAAAGTAAAATACATATGCATACTTCATCATTCATACTTGACATATCATAGGAACAACTACGGTAGTTCCAGAACCGTGGACAGCTTAGTCGGTAGTCCAGAACCGGGGCGTTCTTAAGATGCCCATCCCTTAGCATGACATAGACATACTTAACATTTTATCATTCATACTTAATATCATGATGCCTTAAAGGCATGAACATTCATCATCATTCTTCATTTTCATTCATAAGATATGTCATGCTTACATCATTTTGTCTTAGGCCATGGTTATAATTTTCGTTCATCATCTTCATTCTTAAACATATCATACATACATATCATTCATAAAGCATGACATACATACATAGCATTCATGAGACATGACTTACATACATATTGTTCGTAAAATATAGCATACATACATGTCATTCCTAAAGCATGGCATACATACATAACATTCATAAAACATGCATGGTTAGGGTACATATCATACATACATGTCATTCCTAAAGTATGACATACATACACAACATTCATAAAATATGCATGGTTAGGGTACATAGTATACATACATGTCATTCTTGAGAACTTAACCCAAACCAAGCCCTAGATTAGGGACTTGGCCGAAAACCCTAGAGGGCCATAGGTCCTTAGAAAAATTTGCATAACCATGGTTAACCTCCAATACCTTACTTATCATGTCATAGGAACCCACTTGGACCCTTAATTGGTTTTAACCCCAAAGTCCAAGGCCTTATTCATGCTTGGCCGAAACCCTAGGGGATAAATAACCCCTAGAAAATTCATATAAGTCTCCATTATCATCCATAGTCTATCATAGCAAAACATACCAATCATGCTTGAGGGATTAAAATTAATCCCTAGCCCTATACTTGATGTGGCCGAAACCCTAGATGGGTTTTAGGGCATCAAAAATTTCCCTAGATCATAATCTATGCCTTACATAACATCATGAAACATTTAAGAGCACAAAAGAAAATTTACATCATCCCTAAGCCCAAGCAATAGCCTTGGCCGAAACCTTTGGGAAGTCATAAGTCCATAGAAAATTCATATACCCCACCATACATCCCTTATCTACCATGAGGAAACATTTGGAACCATTAGTGAAGTTTTAACATCATCCCAACCCTAAAGCCATGCCTTGGCCGAAACCTATGGGAACCCTAGCATTAGTTTCCTTAACATATTATTCAATCAAGTTCTTATATCAGGAAAACAAATCTTGAAAACTATTATACCACAGGTGAGGGGATCTTACCTTCCTTGATCTTGCTTACAAACTTTGAATAGAAAATAACAAGAGAACCTCCTTGTCTCTAAACTTCTCCTTAGCCCTTGTATCCTTGTAGAGGGCCTTAGATCTTCAAGATGGAGGCTTATGTGAATTTTTCCCAAGGGAGAAGGGGGCTTGTGGGTTTCGACTAGGAGAGGGAGGAAGAAGGAGAGAAGGCTTGGTGGATGAGGAGAAGAGAAATCTTAATTGGTAAGTTACTACTCCTCTCCTTCATTCACCATGAAGTGGGCAAGTGAAGAGTCATAGTGTCTCTTCCCTTGTTGACTCTTCATTTCCCCTAAGCCTTAACCGAGATCCACTTCATTCTCTACTAGCACTCCCTTGCTAGGTGAATTGGTTAGTTCATGCATGGTTGTAGACTTGGTCCAAGGTTTAATTCTTGGTGCATGCTCTTTATTTTTATTTTCTTTTTCCTTATTTTCAAAAATTCCCTAAAAGTCACCCATAATCATGCCAAAATTCCTAATTAAATTCCATTTATATTTATATTAAATTCTACCTAATTAAAACTCATTTTTGGAGCCCATATAAGGCCCCTTAGTACTTAGCTTCTCAATTTACATGGGAAAACCATGGATAATTGCACTAAGGTTCGTACTAGTATCTCTACGTTCTTCGAAAATCTATCTAGACATGATCAATATTTTAAAGAAAATATTGAAAGGATTTTACGGGTCGTTACAGTTTGAGCTTGTGTGTTGGTGTTGGTCTTCTGGTGGCGGTTGAGCGTAAACGAGTAGTAGAACAACCACAATACGAAGATGAAGCGGTAGAATGATCGTTGTAGAAGTTGTGTCATAAGTCTTGGTCGAAGACTCCTTACAAAGGAGAACGAGGGTGTCCTAGTTCCTAACTAAGGTGCCTAAGTTTGAAGATCAATTCGATGTGCAACCTGCACAGCTTATCGGCTTGAGGGTGCCCTCGTCCCACTTGAGGTGCCTCTGGACCGAATTGAGGTGCCTCAAATTCCATCTAGGGAACCTTTTATTAGCAAAAACTTATCTTCACATGGCTTTACGCGGAGGTGCCTTCAGTCCATCTAGGGCACCTCAATCCTTGAGTATTATTCATCTGAGGTAATTTTTATAGTTTAGACCTTGCAAAACAATGTTAGTCTGGAAACAAAGTATACCTTCCAAAATTGGGTTAGCACATTAAAAATAGGATAAACAAGATATGAGTATTAATTAGATCCTATCTTTCCAAGACCAGGATCTATTCAAGGCATTAGCTTAGAGCTCTAAAATGGTTTTAAGATGGACTGTGCCTACGGTCCCACCAGGGACTCGTCCTCACCAAAACTCTCTCCTCCAGTGACTTACATTACTTACCATTTGCAGACTTACTCAACTTCTTAACCCACCAGGTCTTTCTGCCAGATGCCCCATCTGGACTTCAGCCAACTATTAAGTCTTGCATACCAAGCTGGACTTCATGCCAGGTCTCAACCAACCTGGTCTTCAATCGGTTGTCAGGTCTCACAGACCCAACTGTGCTTCCTGCCAGGTTTCAATTAACCTGGGTTTTAGTCTAGTGTCAGGTCCTAAGCCTTTCAATCCTACACACTTGGTAACAAAGTTAGACAAACATAACCTCTAACTTTAACCATTTGTCATACATAAAAACTTGAGTTTGATCATTAGGGCAAACTACACTAATAATCTCCCTCTTTTTGATATACTGAATAACCTAGGTTAAAGTTAGAAAATAATGCAAAATAGTAAGAGAAAATGTAATAATACAATGATGTCCTTTCTCTTAAGGTTTGATTAATTTTTAAATTTGTTTTTCTAAGTTTAACCCTTATCCTCTCCTTTTATCATTCATCAAAACAATTCATAGAAAATACAAGTTTTTAAATAAAGCAATCATAGGCAACAACTTGAATTTGAAAGATTAACTAGTTAGCATTGGATCTATTTTAGGGAGAAATTAAATTCCAAAACAAAGTTTAATAATTTTTTCAAAAATTATTTTCAAAATTATTTTTCAGAGAAATTGTTGAAGTACAAAAAATTTTAAAGGCCAAAATATATATATATTTTTCAATGTTTAAAGGTATTCCTCACAGCATTTTAAAAAAAATTTAAGGTATTTAACGCATTTTAAAAAAATAAGTTTTCAAAAATGATTTTCCAAGCATTTCAAAGATTATTTTCTAAAAATTATTTTTCTAGTATTTTCAACCTTAATATTTATTAATATTTTTAAAGATAATTTTTCAAGTATTTTTAAAGATAGGTTTTCAAACATTTTAAAAATATTTTTCAAATATAATTTTTTTAAAGCCAAAAAAATATTTTTAAAAATAAGTTTCTGTGACCAAAAATATTTTCAAGAATTTCTAAGTCATTTTTCAAAGAACATTCTAAAGTCAATTTCTTTTTTTTTAAAAAATTCTAAGGCACTTAAAAAAATAAATCTATGGTATTTTCAAACTAATTGTCAAGAATAAATTTCTAAACTATTTTAAAGAGCTATTTTCAAACTAATTGTCAAGTTTAAAATTGTTTGGAAACTTTATTAAGAAATATTGCAGACAATTTCTAAAAGAAGAGTTTTCAAACATAGCTTCAAATATATGCAAAATTAATTTTGAAAATTATATTTGATGTTTCAATTAGGACTCCCCCTCAACATATCCTTAGAAATCTTTGTTAACTAAAAAAAAAAACTTTTCTATGTGTGTTAGGGGTAGATCCAAATTAAAGAAGCAACTATTTTAAACTTTTCAAGACATTTTTCAAAGTTTTTTAAAAAGTTTCAAAGAAATAATTTCAAGGAATTTTTAAAAAGTGTTTGTATTGAAATCTTTTGAAAAACTAGTGAAAATAATTTCAAAATAGTTTAATTTTTGAATTTTCAATATGTGCTTTTCAATGAAATCTCCCCCTAAACCTGACATTTCCTTAGGAAATCCTTGTTAACCATATGAATAACTTCCTACGTATCTTAGGAGTTGATTTAAATCAAAGAACAACTGAATATTCAAAAGTAATTTTCAAAAACATGTCAATGAATTTCAAAATAATATTTTAAGGATTTTTTAAAAGTATTTTTCAAAGATATTGCCAAGAAACTTTTAATCTTTCAATCATGACTCCTCTTAATCTGAGATGCACTTAGGATTTCTTGTTAACCTTAAGGTAAACTTTTTATTATATCTTAGGGATGGATCCAAAACTAAAAGAGCAATAAAGTTATTTCTTTTAAGTAAATTTCAAGGCATTTAAATATTTTAAAGACATGTATTTTTCAAAATAATATTTTCACGGAATGCTTCTAATGCATCTGTCAAAACTCAAAACTGTTTTCATGTCAACTTTGCAATAAATATTTATAAAGAATTTTTCAAAGGTAAATTTTCAAAACAAATTTTTGAATTTCTTTTAAAAAATAGATCCTCTCCCTTTAACTTGATATTTCTTGATACCATAACAAAAAAATATATATATAAGTTTAAAAGGACTAAGTTTTTGAAGGACATTAATTTTTTAAGAACATAAGTTTTTGCAAATTGATCCTGCCCTATCTTTGTCACCGTATGAACAGTCCACGTGGCAACATGGCCTGGTCAACTTCAGGGTCCATGTCATTGTACGGGTAGCCAGCTTGACACACCCTAGCCGGTCCCAGGGTCTATGCCGGCCGGTCGGACTCAAGGCGGCCGGTCAGAATAAATGTAGCGGTTCATCCGGCCGGTCAATCCCGGCCTGCCATCATAAGGTTATTATACCTCGTTTACTCAGGTACTGCCGCCCGGCCATAGAAGTGCTACACGCCTAATTGTTCGGGTGCATCCGCCCGGCAACCCTTCACATACATAGTCCCCCAGGCTTGCACGCCCGGCGCCCACTCGGGCACTCTCCCCCAAAATCCCCCAGGGATAACGACAAAATACACCTGCACCAGCTGCAGATAACAGGCTGTCACCACTCGTGTGAACTGACACTCCCTGTCACGCCGCCCTGTCACGCCGTTGGTGCCAGGCGGCGCTGGTCAGAGACTTACAGAAACCTGTCTGTGTCCTCACATAAGACAAGTAGTATACGACAAGGAATGTTGGCTACAAATCGACAGAATCATACAATATCCCCTGACTCCGTCAGAGAATCCTGACACAGGTCAGACTTGGTCCTTTTCCCCGGCTATATAAGCCCCTCCCCTCCTCATTATCAGGTACGCGCGCGAAGCCCCTCGTCTACATACTGCATCATTTTCCTATTCATCGGAGTACTGACTTGACCGTCGGAGGGCCTTGCCGGGACGTCTCCTGGCTAGGTTGCTAACGGTCATCTTCCTCAGCAGGTCCGCCTCCATCCGGTCGAAGGTGCACCAGGCGACATCCACTTCTGTTCGGTCGGAGGACACCCCCACGGCGCTGTCATTCCGCGCGAGGACATCCCGTCAGCATCCACGTCACTCATCTCTACACCGTCATCCGGTTGCGGCTCCACTACGCTCGGCGACAGGATCACAAACCAATATAAGTCTTTTTGAAAACAATAGCATCATTGTAAAAGGTAAGCTCTAAAAGATAAATTTTGAAAATCAAAGGCATTTAAAAAACATAGCATTAAAAGAACCATAAATAATATAGGAATAAGTCCTATTTTATAGGACACCAAAAGACAAAAGACAAGCAATTTATAGTTTGGGTATTTAATTGGGTTTTAATTAATTAAAGAGTAAAAAAAAATTAAGAGTAAGATTAATATTAAATTAAGTTAGAGTTTAAATTGAGTTTTGCATTTAAGTTTGATTAACTTAAGGTTGAGTTTAATTAAAGTTGATTAAGTTAATGTTGAGTTTCATTAAGGTTGATTCAGTTAAGGTTAAGTTTAATTAAGGTTGATTAACTTAAGGTTGATTTTAATTAAGGTTAAGGTTGAATTAATTCAAATTTTAATTGAGGTTAAGGTTGAATTAAGTCAAATTTTAATTAGGTTTGAATTTGTTGGTACAATAATCCTCGAATCAAGGTTGACCAGTTTGACTAAGTTCGAGTTGGCTCGAGCATGAGTTTTGATGTTTGACAAAGATATTTGAAAAATGGTGAGACAAGTCAAGTGTGTCAAGGTTGATCAGATACTTGACTGGGAAGTCCTAGTAGGATTAGACAGACCTAGTTGAGAAATAGATGAAATCCAAATGGATCTAGGAGGGTCATATGTTGGTAAGGTGGAAGTCTACTGAGAGATTAAACGTAACTGTGGTTAGGAAAAGGGAAGTCCTAGTGAGATTAGGCAGATAGTTACGAATTAGGTGAAGACCAAGGTGGGTTAGCTGGGAGCTAAACACTTGGCATGAGAGGAGTCCTAGCTGAAAACTAGACAATGAAAAGTCTTAATAGCTCATGGTTGACCGAAAGTTGGGTAAAACAATCTTAGATTTAGTTTAGGCAAGTTAGGGCCAGGACAATCGATTAGATGATCAATTGAGGATTATTTATGATAAAACAGAAAAACCCTTAATCGATTGGGTAGTCGATTAAGAAGAAACCCAATCGATCAAGTGATTGATTGGGAGAACTTTGTCGCAAAAATAGAAGTTGCTCTAATCGTTTAGGTGATCGATTAGGGTTGATTTTAATCGATTAAGGCTATTTTGCGAAGAACATGGTAAGGTGCTTAATAGATTGGGTAATCGATTAAGGCAGTTCTGTTGCAAGAATAGAAGCCCTTGTAATCGATTGGGCAATCGATTAAGTGCTGGTAATCAATCAGATGATCAATTGGGAGAAGAAGAAAATAATCGTTGTGAGGTTTGGACGGCTGAATTTGATTGGATCTGCAAAAGAATCGATTGGCCAATCGATTGGTAACCCTAATTTGTAGGATTTAAAGGGCATCACAAGGATTCAAATGGATGAACTTCTTCTCCGCCTTCATCACCATTTTAAGAGAGTTCTTGGAGTTAAGTGTTGTTGTATTTCCAAACATCTATAGGTGATTCCAAGCTAGAAGAAAGCATGAAAAGCAAGAGATCATTGTTATAAATTTTATAAGATTTTATTTGTATTTTCTTGATTCTTGTTGTATTTCTTTGTATGCTTGTACGAGGCTTCCCCACCTCCACGAAGGAGATTTTCATAGTGGATTTGTGTGTGAGGAGGAGTGGACCCTTGGATTAGTCACTTCAAGGAGGTGGATACCAAGTAAAGAAGAAGGTGTTAGTGTTTGCTTAAGTCTACTACCACGACACATTTTCAATGAGAAAAGCGAGCTATTGACCTCCCCTATAGCTGTCGATGTGTTCTAACAAGTGGTATCAGAGTGAGGCCACTCTTCTTTGGATTAATCACCGAGAGAGCAAAGTGCTAGAGGAAGAAGAAGTTGAAGAGAAACCCTATTTTCAAGAAGTCATGATCATGGGGATTTAACTTCAAAAATGGAGTTCGGTTATGACACTTGACACCTCCACCACTCGAATTGATAAACTTTAATCTTTGAAAGTCAAGGATCGAAAATTTCTTCATGATGGAAATAGAGCAATGGTTTGCTCTAATGGAGGATTTTGAAGTTGCAACAAATAGCAAAGGGAAGTTCCTCAAGAAAAGCAAATGGACCGAGGAGCAAATCAAGAGATGCGAGGCAAATGAAAAGGTAACCAAATTGTTGGTTAATCTATTACCAAATACCATCTTGGACAAGACTGAAGAATAGTAAGATGCCAAGGAGCTTTAGAGGAAATTAGGAAAACTTCATGAATATCCCTCAACTTTGCCAGGCCAAGACAAATCCAAAGAGGGAGATTTATTAGATCGAGAGGAAGAGGATTCAGAGGTTGAGAGATGCTCAACATCCAAGGAGAAAATTGAAGAGGCATCCACCTCAAGGATTGAGGGGGAGCATCAATCATTGACTTTGGAACAAGAAGAGACATCATCATCCAAAGTTAATGGAGAAGAGTCAAGTGCCACCACTTCAAGCGAAGGTATAAAAAATTTAATTTATAAAAAAATAGAGCATATCATTTGCTTTGAGTGTAGAGAAAAAGAGCACTACGAAAGCAAGTATCCTAAATTGATTAAAAAAAATATTCAAGTGGCATCCAAGGTAAAAGAAAAATCAAATAAGGCCGAAACTTTAAACTATAAAAGCAAGGAGCATATCATATACTTCCGATGCAATAAAAAGGGGCACTACTGAAATCAATGTCCAAAGGGGAGGCATCAAAGAAAAGTCAACAAAGGAAGTTCAAGTCAAGAGGGAGTTCTCAAGAACAAGATTAAAGTACCATTAGGTAATAGTACTTATTTAAATCATGATAAAATGATCAAGATAAATTTTATCATTTTAGTGCTATTTATCATGAAAATAGGAAGCATGATAATTTTAAGTAAATCTATAAAGCCTTTCATGCTAGGATTACCACATCTAAGGTTAGGGAATAATTTAGAACAATTGATGGCGGGTCTTCAAAAATTAAGGCTAAAAGGGAAAAAATATCCAAGGCTATCATGAAAAATCTAAGTTCGAGGATGTATTGATGGCAAATCAAGTCTTGAGATCAAGACATGATAAATTGGAGAGGACTCTAGAAAAATTAATAAATAGTGTCAAAGGGTCTAAGGAACAAGACTTATGTTTAGGTAAACAAGGGTCCTTTACGGACAAGAGAGGTTTGGGGTACAAACCTAAGGCAAAAAAGGATGTATCCTCATATCATAGAGTTCCATATAGTTATGAAACTAAATCCAAGTCTAGAAGTCAAGTCAAGGTCACAAGGGAAGTCATCCCTAGAGTTGACCAATATGAGACTAACATGACAAAGACTTCTAAAGCCTAGGAAAGTCATTAGGAAGGTACCAAAGGAGGTTATTCACAGTCAGTACCTAAAACACACAAAGAGTACCAATATATTTTAGGTTCCTAAGAGTGTGTTCTTTATACCCTGATGGGTTCAGAGAGTATCAACTCTAATTGAAAGGGTAGTCAACCTAATCATAATGAAGTTGGCACTTAGGGGCATTTTTAAGGTATTGTGACATTTTGAAAATGAGAAGAATTAATATTTACTCTTGAGGAGTAAAATTATGTCAAAGTAAATTTTTAGAAGATTTGAGCTTAATCAAATTGACACAAATAAGATAGAACTCAAATAGAATGCTAAGTTAATATTTTAGTATTTTCTAGGGAGATAAGGGCTAACTAGGATTATTATTGGCTTATCAATTAGTTAATGGTATTTGTTGGGACCATGACGTACGGCTAGAGGGGGGGTGAATAGCCGATCACCTACTTCGATTTGAATTTTCTTCCTACAATGTTAGTGTGCGCAAGCCAAAATACTAATAACACAAATAAAAAAACGCTAACACGAACCGTTTACGTGGTTCAGAGATAAAGCTCCTACTCCATGGCTGTCCGTAAGGTGGACGATCCCGATCCGTTGGTGGATGACTCCCCGGAAGACCTCCAGCTAGCTCTTGTCGCTCCTTGTGGGTGGAGAAACCTCGCCACAAACCCTCGACAACACTTGAGCACTAGGAGACTACTAATAAGCTCTAACCAAGCTTATTTCGTCAAGAACTCTCAGCCAAACCCGAGCTCTCTTAAATAGAGCTCTTGGCTGAAATGACCGTTACCAATCGACTGGTCTAAGCACCAGTCGACTGCTTCAATTTGGATTCGAACGTTACAACCCAATATTTGAATTTCTGCCGCCATCAGTCGACTGTTCCTAGGATCAGCCGACTGATCTTCCTGTGCATTTCATCAGTCGACTGATCCAAGCATCAGTCGACTAGTCCACCCTTAAACCTAGGGTTTCCCTTCCCGAGTACAATTCTCTCAGGACTTGGATCCTCACGACTCAGCTGACCCTTCATTCAGTAGCCTCGACCTATTGGCTTCAAGCCTTCTTCGACTTTGGCTCTCGTCCCTTGGATGCATGCAAGCCCATGACTCGTCTCCCCATGCCATCCTTCGCATATGTCACGAAGTGCGCTTCCCTCGGCTTATCGTTCCTACTTTGTCCATGGTCCCTCGGATGCATACAAGCCTACGACTTGTCTCCTCACACCATCCTTCACTGGACCCGAAGCCATCCAGCTAAGTTCATGTGTATCCTGGAAACCTGCGAAATACACACATCAAACACAAGGGTGAACCTAACTTAAACCCTTTGCCCAAACATCAAAACACATGGTCACTCCGGACCATAGATTGCCCCAACCATCTCTCTCTTTTTAATGTTTGGCAATACGTTTAAGTTAGGGAAAACAAATAGCAAATACAATGCTAATAACCATTTGGACTTATGTTGCCAAGGCTTCACCTTGGACTTATACCGCCAGTGCGTATGCAATGCAAACATGCATGGATCCTATCACAAGGCATCCCCACACCTAACCTCTCCAAGAGTTAGGATTTTTACCAAACCGACCTTTTTAAAACCTCTCCAAGGCTCCCCCTATATTGGTCATACAAAGGCTTTTTAAGAACCTCTCCAAGGTTCCCCTTTTGCCAATAAATGAGCAACAATGCTCCCCCTTTACCTAAACTCCCCCTAGGATTTCTTGCAAAGGCATGTTTGATTTCCCACTTAAACCCAACACTTCTCCCTCTTTGCCACACATCAAAAAGGACTCTAACAATTTCCCTCTTATTAGATCTTTCAACCTTTAATGATCATAAACAACATGTATTAATCCCCCATAAGATTATACCCTTGTTTTACATCATTAGAACCCTTTTCGACTGCTGGACCAGTCGACTGGCCTTGTCGAAACCCCCATTCACAGAATTATCAGTTGATTACCCCTGGACCAGTCGACTGATATCCTGATTTCAGTCATTTCAGCATTTCTGACCCAATTTCAGAAATGCACCAGAAATTCCATAATTCTCCAAAAATTCCCAAATTTTGTGGAGAGATTTGTGGTACCCATATCTACTTGGAAAAAATACATTTAAAAATGTATCTATCACCAATCCCAAGATTGACACAAAACTCAAAACTATCTAAATGGCTCAATTGAACCTTGATCTAAAATCCTAGTTTTGACCTCCTCCTGATGTCTCTGCCCATACCAAACCACAATGCACCCCTAGCATTAGTTTATATGACATCTATTTATCAAAAAACAAATTTCATGCAATATGCCCCCCAATCTCATATTTTTATGCATGAAACTCACTTCCAATGTGTCAAATTCCTAAGATTAAGATTCAAATATGTCTTCAAATCCTTTGACACACTTCATGGTTCATCTAGACTTCCGAGAGAAATCCTCCTGAGATCCATTGACCATGGATCCCAACTTGGCTCCTAGAGCTCCCCCTTGAGCTCTTATCCTTTTCCACCTCCCTAGGTGACTCTTCTACAAACACAAGACCACACCGGTGTATCTCCGGTGATCCTTGGCCTACAAACTTAGCATTCTTAACGTTAGACACCTTGTCCTTGGTTAAGTTCTTCTTTCTCCCTTTAAATGTCTTTCCCTTGCCATTCTTGGTCTTCCCCTTGCCATAGTCATATGACACCCTTGCATATGACTTCTCCATAGCATTGGAGAACTTAGATCGGTATCCTAGACCCGATCTATCATTGTCGGGGTTTTGACTACCCAACACCATACCTAAACCCTTAGATCCAATAGTGAATCTATCTAGGATTTTCTCTAATTTATGTAGCATTGCACTCAAAGCTTGATTTTCCCTTCTAGGTTCTCAAACCTAGAATCAACATGTCTACCTTGGACACTCCTAGACCTATCCACCTTCCTAGGCATATGTCTCCCCTTCTTAGGATTTATGCCTTGGTCCTTAGGTCTAATGGTTCTAGGTTTATCATGATGCATGAATTCCCTTGGGTTTTGATATGCAACATTAACCCTATTTTTATCATGATATCTAAATCCAAAATTATGCATGGGTAAATAATTTTCATTATTTCTAACATGCATGGAGGAATTTGAATTACATCTAAAGTTAAGGATTACCTCCCTTACCCTTGTAGCTCCCCCTTGATATGAGCTTTTTTTCTTCTCCTTCCTCTCCCATTTTCTCAAATGCTCTAATTTCTTGAATTCTTCTTTTCTTGAGCATTTGGTGTGGTAGTGTCCTAGCTCACCACATATGAAACACCTTATATGCTTTTTCTCCTTCTTCGCATCATCCCTACAACCCATGTTAGAATTTAAAGGAATTGACTTGGGTTTACGGTTTACCTCCTTTTTCTTACCCAATGGACACTTGTCCTTGTAGTGTCCCTTCTTATTGAATTCAAAGCAAATGATGTGATCCTTGGATCTTGCTTTGGTGGAGGTAGTGGCTTCTTCTTGCTCCGATATTGAGGATGGTCTCTCCTCCCCCTCAATCCTTGACGTGGAGACTTTTCCTATTTCTTCCTCACTTGAGGATGTGAACGATTCCACCTTCTCCTCCTCTTCGGATGTTGAACTTGATTCAACCTCCGATTGGTCGTTCTCCTTCTCTTGGACCAATGACCCCTTTTCCTTGAGCTCCACTTTTCCTTGTCTTTGTGTCGAATTTTCATGTAAAGCTATCACCTTTCTCCATAGCTCATACACATTCTTGTGTTCTCCTACATTTGACACAATATATAGAGGTAATAAATTTAATACAATTCTAGTTACCTCTTTATCCGCCTCCGCATTCTCCTTTTGATCCTTGGTCCAATACCAAGGTCGGAGGCATTTTCCCTTCTTGTCCATTGGAGCTTCAAATGGAACCTCCAATGCGGTCCAATGGTCCCAATCCATTTGGAACTATGTCTCCAACCGCTTCCTCCAATAATCAAAGTCATCTCGATCGTATGGAGGTGGGATCCGAATATCCCATCCAAGCAGACCTTCCGAGTCCATCTTCCTCTAGCACCTTTGCTCTTTTGGCGGTTATTCCAACAAGAGTGAACCTCGCTCTGATACTACTTGTTGGGACCTTGACGTACGGCTAGAGGGGGGGGGTGAATAGCCGATCACCCACTTCGATTGAAATTTTCTTCCTACAATGTTAGCCTGCGCAAGCAGAAATACTAATAACACAAATAAACAAACGCTAACATGAACCGTTTATGTGGTTCAGAGATAAAGCTCCTACTCCACGGCTTCTCGTAAGGTGGGCGATCCCGATCCGTCGGTGGATGACTCCCTAGAAGATCTCCGGCTAGCTCTTGTCGCTTCTTGTGGGTGGAGAAACCTCGCCACAAACCCTCAACGACACTTGAGCACTAGGAGACTACTAATAAGCTTTAACCAAGCTTATTTCATCAAAAATTCTCAGCCAAAATCGAGCTCTCTTAAATAGAGCTCTTGGCTGAAATGATCGTTACCAGTCCACTGATCCAAGCACTAGTTGACTGGTTCAACTTGGATTCGAACGTTACAACCCAACATTTGAATTTCTGCCGCCATCAGTCGACTGATCTTTCTGTGCATTTCATCAGTCGATTGATCCAAGCATCAGTTGACTAGTCCACCCTTAAACCTAGGGTTTCCCTTCCCGAGTACAATTCTCTCAGGACTCGGACCCTCACGACTCAGCTGACCCTTCATCCAGCAGCCTCGACCTGTTGCCTTCAAGCCTTCTTCGACTTTGGCTCTCGTCCCTCGGATCCATGCAAGCTCACGGCTCATCTCCCCATGCCATCCTTTGCGTATGCCTCGAATTGTGCTTCCCTCGGCTGATCGTTCCTGCTTTATCCACGGTCCCTCGTATGCATACAAGCCCACGGCTTGTCTCCTCACGCCATCCTTCACCGGACCCGAAGTCGTCCAGATAAATCCATGTGTATCCTACAAACCTGCACATTGAAATACACACATCAAACACAAGAATGAACCTAACTTAAATCCTTTGCATAAACATCAAAACACATGGTCACTCCGGACCATAGATTGCCCCAACAGTATTTAGATAGAGAATCTAGGTATTTTTTATGGTAAAATACCATAATTTTTATGCCCTATTATATGCCATGACATTATATTTAATTATGAAAATGTCATATGTCATGTGATACATACATCATGTAGCTATGATAGACTTTTCTTCTAAAAAAATACTCATATGATGTATTCCATAATCATTATCATGTATTATTTTAATTTATTAAAATTAAGGACATTAACATTTATTGCAATCCTAGGTTGGATAATCAAAGTTTAAAATGTTTAGTTAGAAATGCATGAACCCTAGTTTAAGGAGAACCTATTTTTACATTTCACAAAGATTATAAGTTGACTTGTATGTGTATTGAGACACATTAGATATAAGTGAGATGTTAGATAGATAAACAAAACTCAAGATGCTGATTTGGTGCATCTATTTGAGTTTTAGTGTCATCAGAACAAATGATTATGTGAACTCCAATCACTGAAAAAGTTAATGTACAAGTAATGTGTGTTTATCTTAAAGAACATGTTTGAAAATTTTTTTGAAAATCATTTCAAAATTATTTTAGAAAACCTTAGTGAAGACCATCTTTTAATAGAATTGATCATTGACAAATTATTTACAAAATAGAGTGAAACATTGAAGTATTTCAATGGTTTTCAAATTTGTGTCAATCTTTAAAAATGGAAGCTATTTTCAAAGAAAATATTTTTCGATGATAGAGTATATTATAAATAATGTCTACGTAAAGTTTCATGATTTTTAGAATTTTTAGAATTATTTTGTAGTTTCTAAAATTTGATTTGAAATTTCAATCGATCAGGTGATCGATTGGGACATACCAATTGATTAGTCAATCGATTGGTGATGGTTTCCCATGACCATAAAAGCTTACGTAATCGATCAAGTGATCGATTAAGGAGTGGCTTAATCGATTGAAACCCAACTTCGATCGATTCAGATAGATTGTAATTGATTGGTAATTGAAACCAATCGATTAAAAATATTGATTTTGGCAAATTTTCGTTGATTTTAGTCCATTGAGCCAAGATTAAGTCATTTCACTATTCCTAACCCTATGAAATATTTTTATTAGCATTTATGGGTAATTTTTATGATGAAAATGATGAAGGAATGGTTGAAAAGGAATAAATTGGGATTAAGGGAAAGTTTAAGTGTAAATTTTGAATCTTATAACTTTGTTCTGAGTTTTTCTAAAGATTTACGAACTCAAAATCATTGTTGGTCTAATGGTAGAAGTTGTAGCATGTTTTGAGGGGGAGGTCTTCCTTAAAGACATGATTTATTTTCTTTTAATGACAACCAACAATGAAAATTGGAGATCTTCATTGTGACAAGTAGATGTTGAAGGTTTAGCATAGGTGACAATCAAAGGTATGAGACTTTCATTGGGTACCTTCAAACAAATTGACTCTCAGGGGGAGGGGAGAGTTTTTGATGTGTGTCAAAGAGGGAGAAAATGTAGAGTTTGTTGGTGCAGGTTGCATCAGTGATATCCTCCTCTGAATGTTTCAATGTTTGACAATATGCTTAAGTCAGTGATATATTGAACAAGGGAAGGGTAAGTCAAGAGAGGAGTACAAAAGTGAACCAAAGTCCTAGTTAACCTAGGCACTAAGTCCTGATCATGGATTGGGCACTAAGTCCTGGTTCGAAGAATTGGGCACTAAGTCCTGACCAAGGGTTGGGCACGAAGACCTGGTGAGTAAAGCTGGGCACGAAGACCTAGTTTGAGGAATTGGGCACTACGTCTTGGCCGAGGGTTGGGCACCGAAGACCTGGTTCGAGGAATTGGGCACGAAGTCTTGGGCGAGGGTTGGGCACCGAAGTCCTGGACCTAGGGTTTGGGCACGAAGTCTTGGTCCAAGGGATTGAGCAACTTAGCTGAGCGATGACTAAGGACAGAAGTAGAGACGGGTCGAGGTTCGGACGTCTCGAGATCCGAGAGTATCGGAAGCTAAGCAAAAGTCCACCCAAATGGACTGGGTGGCAACCGTCTCCTGAAAGGAGTAGGTGAAAGGCGCGTTCCTGGGGTGGGAACTTGCGTCGGTTCGACCTAGGGTTTCATGGAAATCCGAAGTCAGAACCAAGTCCTTAAGGTTAAGAATATGTGTATATTTGCTTTGGATTTGTATACCTTGCAGGTACCTAGAATGTAAGACAAAGCAAGCGAACAACACAAAACGCGGCTGGAAGGTCTTCATCCAGGCGCCCCATTGAAGGGGGCGCCTCAATCAAAGGAGGAAAAAAAACCCCTTTCATCTAGGCGCCCCCATTAAAAGGAGGCAAACTAGTCTTCATGCAGGCACCCCCATCAATACAGGCGCCCTGGTTTAAAGTTGTATTTGCTATTGCGAGTTCGAAGTAGAGATAAGATTTGACTAGGTTCATTCAGGTGCCTGGGAGGTCTAGGATGCCCTGGTCAGAAGCCTTATCGGCTACGATGAGTTCGGCGCGGAGATAAGCTTTACCAAGCCCTTTGAGGCGCCCCAATGAAGCCTATAAAAGGGGCTTCAACCCCAAGGCTCCAAACACAACTTCCAAGATCCATTCTAAGCTTTCTGACTGACGACAAAGCGCTAAAGATGAGGCTCTATGATCGGGAGGCTCCAGGAGGAAGTGCACGACATTTCAGAGGTCTAGATCGGTCGAGTCTTCGACCATTTTGTTTTGGTTTGCTTTTATTATTCTGCACTAAATTTCCTATATTTTCTATTGTAATTATTGTACTGTAAGACGAGTTTCTCTGCCTTCGGAAAGTCCAGAAAGGAGACCATTAGTGGACGGGTGTTCCCGTGCTTAGGCCATGGATGTACTGACCCTGGGGGGTTGGGAACCAAGTAAATCCTGTGTGCAATCTGTCGTCTATTTTTTTGTCGTTCTTTACTTTACTATTTAATATTCCGCTGCTACTAACGCTCTGTTTAACTATGAACCGAAAAGCTTATGATTTACCGTGAAGATTTTTAAAGGTCGATATTCACCCCCCCCCCTCTATCGACGGCGCCGGTCCTATGGAGTTTAGGTTAGAAACCCTTATTGAAGATGAAAGTTGGGCTAAAGGATTAGTTTAACTTAAACATATTGTCAAATATCAAAATGGAAGAGATTGTTAGTACAATTGTCCTTGAGTCAAGATTGACCAGTTTGCCTAAGCTCAAATTGGGTCGAGCTTAAGTTTCAATATTTGATAATGATGTTTGAAAAATAGGCGAGACAAGTCAAGGTTGACCAGATACTTGACTGGAAAGTCATAGTGGGATAAGGCAGACCTAGTTGGGATCTAGGTGAAGTTCAAGTGGATCTGGGAGGATTGTACGTTGGCATGGTGGCAGTCTATCGAGAGACTGGACCTAACTGTGGTTAGACAAAGGGAAGTCCTAGTGGGACTAGGAAGACCAAGTTGAGAACTAGGTGAACACCAAGGTGGATTAGCTAGGAGCTAAACACTTGGTCTAAAGAGTTAGCTTAACTTAAACATATTGTCAAATATCAAAAAGGAGAGATTGTTGGTGCAATCGTCCTTGGGTCAAGGTTGACCAGTTTGACTAAACTCGAGTTGGATTGAGTTTGAGTTTCGATATTTGACAATGATGTTTGGAAAATGGGTGAGACATGTCAAGTGGGCCAAGATTGACTGGATACTTTATTGCGAAGTCCTAGTAGGATTAATCAGACCTAGTTGGAAACTAGGTAAAGTCCAAGTGGATTTGGAAGGATTGTACATTGGTAGTGGAAGTCTACCGAAAAACTAGATCTAACTATGGTTAGGCAAAGAGAAGTCCTAGTGAGATTAGGCATACCTAGTTGGGAACTAGGTGAAGACCAGGGTGGGCTAGCTAGGAGTTAAACACATAGTGTGAGAGAAATCCTAGTTGGGAATTAGGCAATGAAAAGTCCTAACATGTCATGATTGACTGGAAGTTAGGGTCGGGTCAATTGATCAAGTAATCTATCGAGGATTGTTTCTCATGAAATAGAAAGACCCTTAATCGATTAGACAATCGACTAAGGGGAAACCCAATCAATCAGGTGATCGATTGGGAGAGATTTGTCACAAAACAGAAGCTGCTCTAATCGATTAGGTGGTCAATTAGGGATGCTTTTAATCGATTGGGTAAGTGATTAAGGTTATTTGCAAAGAGCATGATAAGGTGCCTAATAGATTGGGTAATCGATTAAGACAGTTCTATTGTAAGAATAGAAACCCTCATAATTGATTGGACAATCAATTAAGGGTTGGTAATCGATCAAGTGATCGATTGGGAGAAGAAGAAAATAGCCATTACGAGGTTTGGACAACTAGATTTGATCGGATCCGCGAAAGATCGATTAGCCAATCGTTTGGTAACCCTAATCTACAGGATTTAATGGGCGTTGCGAGGATTCAAATGGATGAGCTTCTCCTCCACCTTCATGGTCATTTCAAGAGAGTTCTTAGAGCTAAGTTTTGTTGCATTTCTAAGCATCTAGTGGCGATTGTAAGCTAGAAGAAAGCAAGAAAAGAAAGAGCTCATTATTGTAAATCTTGTAAGATTTAATTTGTATTTGCTTGATTCTTGTTGTATTTCTTTATGATTTTGTACGAGGCTTCTTTGCCTCTACAAAGGATAGTGGATCTATAAGTGAAGAGGAGTGGACTCTTGGATTAGTCACCTCAAGGAGGTGGATAGTAAAGAAGAAGGTGTTAGTGTTTGCTCAAGTCTTTTACTGTGACAAATCTTCAATGAGTAAAAGCAAGCTATTCACCTGCCCGCTAGCTTTCAACATGTCCTAACAGAATTAAGTCAAATTTTAATTGAGGTTAATATTGAATTAAGTTAAATTTTAATTAGGGTTGAATTAAGTCAAATTTTAATTGAGATTAAGGTTGAATTAAGTTAAATTTTAATTGAGGTTAAGGTTGAATTAAGTCAAATTTTAATTAGGGTTGAATTAAGTCAAATTTTAATTGAGATTAAGGTTGAATTAAGTTAAATTTTAATTGAGGTTAAGGTTGAATTGATTCAATCAATAAATTTGAATTAAGTTATCCTTATTCTTCTCACCTGGTCTAGATTTTTCAATCAAGGTAATCCTATAGTTTTATGAGACGAGTAAGTTTGATATTCAGAAACTCTCTTAACATGAATTGGATAAGTATAACTTTGGGTCCCCATGCAAGCTGCCTTGGATAAGCTTTCAGGTTGTGGTGAGTCACCTGGACATTATTAGAAGTAACCACGTGCCTTGAGTACTAGTCTTTAATATTTATCAAGTTAAGATTAGGCCATGAGTTATCTAACCCTAGATACCCTAACAAGTAAGGTTCACTTTTGAGGTGCCAACTAATTTGGTACCTCCCCTTGAATCATATAATCTTTGGTTTGGATTTAATTAATAAATTTCTTTCTTTGGTACATAAAAAATGATTTTGTCCTACTTGTTTTGTTATATAAACTTTCGGAACCCAAGCTTTAGTTATTTTCTTATAATGATTAACAAGTAAAATAAATGATTTATTTATTGATTTGGGTTTGTATCCGAGTTCGGATTTGTTATAAATTTATTTTTAAGTTCCAAAGATTCAGTCTAAGTTTTTAGATCTCATGGTAAAAGTTTCTAATAGATCTTTAAGTTTCTTAATTTCAATTTTCAAGGTAGAGCTCTCTTTCTCAAGTTTTGTAACTTGAGTTGGGTTTTCATCTAGAGTTTGCTTGGTTAAAGTGTTAATTTGCTCCTTAATGTAATGATTTTCCTTAAGGTGTAGGTTAACCTGAGCTTCAGATGCACACAATTTTCTATTTAAGCAAGAAATTATTTTAAAGAACTTTGCATTCAAAATATCTTGTACCTTATTGAAACCTTTGGAAATGGGTGACCCATGGGCTGACTCATATTTGGACTTGTCTTCTTGATCTGAGTCACTTCCTAACTAAGGTTTGGTCGCCATTAATGCAAGGTAAATTACTTGTCTTTTGTCTTCAACCTCTGACTCCTTTGAAGAATACTCATCTCAGGTGACATGGAGCGCCTTCTTTCTCTTAGTCTTCTTGGTTTGGTCCTCCTTCTGATCTAGACAATCATGCTTGAAATTCCCTTTCTTGTTGCATCCAAAGTAGGTGATGTTGTCCTTTGGATCATTAGAAGTTGACTTGATCACCTTCTTCAAGTTCTTCCTTGTGAAACCCTTCTTTCTTCTAGTGAATATCTTCTTTATCAGTTTCACTAGTTCTTCTTTGTCACTTCTGAGTTTGATTTACTTTCTCACTCAAGCTGGGTTATGGTCTTTGATTTTGACTCTTTCGTGGAACTTGCAAGGAAGGTTACATCTTTCTCGACTTGCTTGGCATTAATTTGTTCGTGCATTTCTAGTTCACAAAATAAATCATCTAATTTTAACTTTGACAAGTTCTTCAAAATTTTATGGGCATCTACTATAGACGCCCACATTGCATTTCGAGGAAAAGCATCAAGGGCATACCTTATAATGTCCTGGTTCTCCATTTGGCGACCGATTAGATGAAGCCTGTTGAGGATGTCCTTGATTCATGCATGTACTTGGCTTATTATTTCTCCATCCTACATTTTTATATTAAATAACTTATTCAAAAGGAGGTCTCGCTTCGTTACCTTAGCATTGCTGGTTCCCTCGTGTAGTTCGATTAGTTTATCCCAGAGTTCCTTAGCATTCTCGGTTGGTCCGACTCGGTTTAGCTCTTCTTTGGCTAGTCCACACTGAAGGGTGTTTATTGCCTTGTTTTCAACTTGAGTTTTCTTCTTCATATCTATATTCCATTTCTCTAGTTTCAAAGGAAGGTTAGTTATGTTGAATTTTGTTTGGAATTTCAAATATATTGAAGGAAGTTTAGTCCCACATTGCTAAGCTATCGGAGTTGGAATGCCTTATATATGAAATCATTCCAACCATGCTTAGATAGCTTAGGGGGACCTACACGCATGCGCGGGCTGAGCCCAAACCAGGTGGTTTCAGGGGGTCTGGGCCGGAAATCCATAAACCGGGCGCGACGCACGCGATTATCGCGCGCAGGGGGGGGGGGTTGCAAATCCCCAGCCCATGAGCCTCGCGCTTGCGGGCGGCTCGGTTTGGTTTTGCAGATTTCGGTTCGGTTTGATTCCTAAACCAATTTGGTTTGGTTTTATTTTTTTCTTTCTTTTTATTTATTCATTTATTTCTTTTTTTTTTAGAAATCGTCGCGTCTTTACTCAGTGTCGCGCACGGCGTGATTCCTCGAGGCATCGGCGCAAATGCGAAGAGGCACTCAGTGCCTCTTCGGATCTATAAAAGAAGGAAAGAATGCAGAGATTTCATTCACTGCTTCTCTTCTCTTCTCCTCTTCGAGCATCATCTCCTTCTCGAGTTTCTTTTCTTCTTCCTATTTCGATTTTGGGTCTTGAGGCTTCGCCTTGTGCGATCTGAGGTTATCTCCCAGGGCTGCGTTCGTCTTGGAGTGCACCTACGAACGTCGCGAGGTTGTCGGATCTTAGGGGAATTTTGCCGGGAGCCTTTCCACCGTAGGGCGGCAATCAATTCTTTAAGGACAGTCGGCACGCCGGCGCTTCAACCGGATAACTATCTCTAACTCTGCACTTTTCGTATCAGATTTCTGCATCTATATTTATTGTCTACTGCTTTGGTGCATGTTACATATTTACTGTTTTTATTACAATCTTAGAGAATTGAATGTGCCTAAGTAGACATGTTAAATATTAGAATGTCGGAGTCTGATGAGGCTAGCGCCAAACCCGAGAGGTTTTCCGAGCAAAACTTCAAATGTTGGCAATAACGAATGAAATTTTGGCTTACTACGCTGGGGCTTTTCTCCGTTATAGAATCAGATCCTCCTTCACCTGATGAAGAAGAACCTGCCCGTAGTGCTTCTACCGAGAGGTTTAAACAGAGGGATTATCTCTGCCATGGGAGAATCCTGTCTGCCCTCTCGGACGCACTATTTGATGTGTACTGCTCTACAACCTCGGCCAAAGAGTTATGGAAATCTTTGGATAATAAATATAACTCCGAGGACTCTGGTTTAGAGAAGTACACCGTGGGGAAGTTCTTAAACTTCAAAATGGTTGAAGGTTGATCTGTCATTGAGCAGACCCATGAATTTCAAATTTTGATTCACGGTCTTGCCGATGGAGAAATGTCGATACCCGAGAAACTTCAAGTCTTGTCTATCATCGAAAAGTTGCCTCCGAGTTGGGAAGATTTTGGCATGACACTTAAACACAGGAGAGGTAAAATCTCTCTTGAAGATTTAATGATTGCCTTAAATATCGAGGAAGAACATCGGAAGCAACATAAGGATGATGATAAGGGGATGCCCATGGATTTTGCTCCAAAGGCAAATGTGGTAGTTTCTTCTGACAAGAACAAGTTCAAGAACCAAAAAATGAAAAACAAAATGAAACCCAAACCAAAGGTTCAGAAGAAGCAAGGAACTAGGCCGTGCTGGGCTTGTGGACAAGTTGAACATTTTGCCAAATTCTGTCCTGAGAGGAAGGGCAAGAAGAAGAACCAAGGCAATGTGCCCAACACCAAGGCACAGGTCAATGTTGTGACCAGCACCAGCAATGGGTTCGTTTCCATTAACTCCGAACTAAATTTGATATATCAACCTAATGAGTGGTTAGTTGATACAGGTGCTAATGTGCACTGTTGTGCTGATCGGTCTGCCTTCCTTACTTATTAGGTAATTGAAGGCACATCCGTAACCATGGGCAATCATTCTACAGCCAGAGTGTTAGGAATTGGACGAGTTGACTTGAGATTTACCTCAGGGAAGGTCCTGTCACTGCATGAGGTGCATCATGTTCCAGCGGTCCGACGGAATTTGATTAGCGGGTCAAAATTAGTTCGTGCTGGTTATGAGCTAAACTTCAAATGTAATAAAGTTGTATTATTACATTTACGAACTTTTATTGGAAAGGGTTACCTTAATGAAGGTTTATTTAAACTCAATGTTGAAAATACGATTATTAATAAAATTAGTGATATTGGTTGTTCTTATAACATTGAGTCTTATGATGTGTGACATGATAGATTAGGACATGTTAATTTTCAAACTATAAAAAGGATGATGAATCTTGACATGATTCCTAAGCATGCCATAAATGATAAGAAAAAATGTGAAGTTTGTGTGCAATATAAAAAACCCCGTAAACCCTTCAAATCAGTTGATAGAAATTCTAATATTTTAGAATTAATTCATACTGACTGTTGTGAGTTTAACGGTTTAATAACGAGAGACCATAAAAGGTATTTCATTACCTTCATTGATGATTACTCTCATTATTGCTATGTTTATTTGCTGAAAACTAAAGATGAAGCTTTAGATAAATTTATGATCTTCAAATCTGAAGCTGAAAATCAAACAAACCAAACCATTAAGAGGATAAGGTCTGATAGGGGTGGAGAGTTCACCTCAAATCTGTTTCAAAAATTCTGTCAAGATTCAGGTATAATTCATGAGGTCACTGCTCCTTATAGTCCTCAATCTAATGGTGTAGCAGAACGCAAAAATCGAACCCTTGAAGATATGATTAATTCCATGTTAGGAAGTTCTGGGTTACCTAACTTCTTGTGGGGGGAGGCTCTATACACTGCTTGTCATGTGTTAAATAGAGTACCTATGAAGTCAAGGGATAAAAGCCCATATGAACTTTGGAAAGGTCGAAGGACAAGTTTGAAATACCTAAAAGTGTGGGGGTGCCTTGCAAAAGTGCTAGTACCTGAACATAAAAGGAAAAAACTTGGTCCGAAGAATGTAAATGGTGTCTTCTTGGGTTATGCTCAGAATAGTTCTGCATATGGGTTTCTGATTATTAAATCAGAAATTTCTGGAATAGATGCAAACACTATTGTAGAACTCCGTGATGCTACATTCTTTGAGGATATATTTCCTATGAAGACTAGAACACCTCAATCTATTTCTAGTACTCCTACTAGAGATGACTCTGCCTCCATAGAGGTCCCATTATCCTTAGTGGGTGTTGTTGGGACCGGGTGCATGTCGACAAGGATACGAGTTCGTAAAATTTTAAATTTTTACGTGCAGCGGAAGAGTTTGCATAAAATAATTTCCTAAATTATTTTAACTTCGTATCTAGCATGCAACCTTATAGTGTATCGACATAATCATAAAATAAAAGTTTGCGGAAAAGTAAACTAATTTACTTTTATACCTCGCGTAACTTGAAGAAATGGACGAGATCCAACCGTAGCGTCCCTTGGAAGCTTCGCCTCTATTCGCGTCCACGCCGAGTTCTCTTCGGGATGACGTCGCAAAGTCACGAGTTTTGTGCCGACGAGAACTACTAGATTCTCGGAAGGCACAACTAGAAGAATAAGAGAAAATAATGAAAAAACTAACCAACGAAGTAACGGAATCAAATTCCGGGAAGAGAGGAATCGCTATCCGCTTCTTCTTCTTCGCGTTCGGGTTCTCCTTCTTCTTCTTGAAGCTCACGCCAACCTCAACTAAGGGAGGAGTTGCGCCGGCCCTAAGTCACCAAGTGGGCGCCGGCCCTAGGCTCCAAGTGGGCGCCGGCCCTAGGCAAGAGAGGGAGAGGGAGAAGAGAAGAGAAGAGAGAGAGAGGGAGAGCTCTATGATTCAATTACTTGAATTGGAAATAAGGGCTAGCCTTTGGTTCCTTTATATAGTAGCAACTCCTTTGCTAAGTCTCCCTCTAAACAGAATTAACGGAATTAACGGAATTAGTTATAAGAAATTTATCTTATAAATTTTCTTATTGCTTATTCCGTTTAAGCCTAGTCTTATTATAACCATTTATAATAAAACAAATTAGTTATCATAAGAAATTTATTCTATAAATTTTCTTATGAATTTTATTATAACTAACTTTATAATAAAACTAATTATTTATCATAAGAAATTTATCCTATAAATTCTTATGAATTAATTCCGTTTAAACCAAGTCTTTATTATAAACTAATTTATAATAAAAACTAATTCTTCTTCTCATTAAATTATGAAATAAATTTTATAAGAAATTTATAAACTTTCTTATTATGGAAAAATCAATTCATAATTGATTTTATAAAATTAAAATAAACCCAATTCATGGATTATTTTAATCTTCCATAAAAGAATAAATTTCTATAAATTTATTTATATAAATTTCTTTATACAAATTTATTTATTCATAATTCATAAAATAAATCGTGCTTGATTTATCTTATTAATTAAACCAAATAAATTGATTTAATTCTCTTTAATGGCCGGCCACCACAAGGAGGGTTAATACCCTCTTTGGCCGGCCAAAACCGACCCGAACCGATCGCGAATTAAACTCATTTAATTCGCTCAAAAAGCCTTCAAAAGACTTAGCCATTTTAGTTTCCATTGCGCCTCTGATTAACTCAGATTCGACTTATTTCTCTTGATCGGAAAATCCAATTTTCAACTCGTTTTAAATCCCTCGGATTACTCGTAGTGCGTGTGACTAAATAGGCTTTCGATTTATGTTGGCTATCTATAATTAACTAATTATAGAACGATCATGAGTGGCACCTAGTAGTACATCATGATCCCCAATTAATCGAAAGATCAACGGTTTGACCTCAGAAGAAATTATTCTGAAACCCTTCAGCAGCTCTAATGAATCGTGCCCCATTCCCTTCACCACCTTATACCCACTTGGTTCAGGACACGGTCAATGGTGTCAGTCCCCACTAGGCTGACTACGTCACGCCTAGCCCAAGTAATGTCTTACTCGTCCTTTGGATTTCTAATTACTCTCATGTATTTTAGAGACTCTCACTCTAAACATGATATGCTCTGGCCAGAGGCTTTGAGTAACAATCCGACGATAGGCCTGGGTATACATCTCCTCGCAAGGAGTGGTGAATCCTTTGTAGGTTGTTCAAACATCTTCGGGCACTTCGGCTTATACCCGATCATCCTGGGTCCACACCTCCTTGGAGATGTTTGCTTAAGATGTCAAAGTATAAGTCTCTATGACCATGATGACTTGAACACCGCAAGTCAAAGGAACATCGCACTTAAGCCGCAGTAAGATCTTCATTGACATATCTACATGTAGATTCCCATATGAAGTCTTACAGCTAGTCACTCCAATGAACTAGTTCCCTTAACTAGCATCCATGTTTATCTCCGGATATCCCAATGTCACCAGCCAGTGAGAATCAGCTGATTTGAGAATAACCCATGCTAGTCTCAACAGAATTGATAGTGTCCGTTTTTATCAATTCATCGACTAGGGATATTTTCAATACTTCACATTTGCGCATTTAGAGATAATCACTAGTTGTGATCTCATCACAAATTCTTTTATGCTGTGAGTTGTATTGCGGACTTTCAGTAGATGAGTTTAAGATCCCAATCAAATACACAAGCATGTATACTCAAATAGTGAATTATCATTTATTAATATAAATGTTTTACAATCATAAGGCGATTGCCTTAGGACACTTCTCTCATATCACTAACAAACTCCCACTTGGCCTAATGCCAATCGCTACGGTATCCAATACCACAGGCTCTAACATGACCCTCAAACTTGCTCTAAGGCAAGGCCTTAGTTAAAGGATCCGCTATATTCCTTTCAGTGGGAACTCTCTCAATTTGTATGTTATTCCTACTTATAATCTCTCTGATCAGATGATAGCGGCGAAGCACGTGTTTGGATCGCTGATGAGACCTTGGTTCCTTTGCTTGTGCAATAGCTCCATTGTTGTCGCAGTAAACCGGCACTGCATCATCAATGGTTGGAACCACACCAAGTTCGGAGACAAACTTCTTGATCCAGACTGCTTCCTTTGCTGCTTCTGAAGCTGCGATATATTCCGCTTCCGTGGTGGAATCCGCTACAGTGTCTTGCTTGGAACTTTTCCAACTTACTGCGCCTCCATTCAAAGTAAATACGTATCCAAACTGCGATTTGGAGTCATCCTTATCTGTCTGGAAACTGGCATCTGTATACCCACGTATTACCAAATCTTCTTCTCCATATATTAGGAACACATCCTTAGTTCTTCTTAAGTACTTAAGGATTGTCTTAACAGCCGCCCAGTGATCCATTCCTGGATCCGACTGGTATATGCTTGTGACGCTCAAAGCATAGGATACATCAGGCCTAGTACATAACATAGCATACATGATAGATCCTATCGCGGATGCATAGGGAATCTTATTCATGCAAATCCTCTCGTCTTCTGTGCGCGGACACATAGACTTCAAAAGGTTGATCCCATGCCTAATGGGAAGGTAACCTTTCTTGGATTCCGACATGCTAAACCTTTTTAGCACTCGGTCTATATATGTAGACTGCGAAAGACCGAGCAACCATTTTGATCTATCTCTATAGATTCTAATCCCAAGGATATAGGTTGCTTCTCCCAGGTCTTTCATGGAGAAAGTTTTGGATAACCAAATTTTAACTGTCTGTAAGATTGAAATATCGTTTCCTATAAGTAAGATGTCGTCGACATATAATACTAGGAATACGACTGCACTCCCACTAACCTTCTTGTACACACAGGGTTTGTCAGGATTTTGTGAGAAATCAAACCTTTTGATTGTCTCATCAAAACGGATGTTCCAGCTCCTAGATGCTTGCTTCAGTCCATATATGGATCGTCGAAGCTTGCATACCTTGGTTTTATCAACCGATGTGAAACCTTCAGGCTGTATCATGTATACGTCCTCAAGCAGGTTTCCGTTAAGGAAAGCTGTTTTCACATCCATTTGCCAAATCTCATAATCATAATGAGCTGCTATGGCTAGGAGCATCCGAATGGATTTAAGCATAGCTACTGGCGAATAGGTTTTGTCATAATCAATTCCTTGTTTCTGACGATATCCTTTTGCCACTAATCTAGCCTTAAAGGTAACAACATTACCTTCCATGTCGGTTTTCTTCTTGAAAACCCACTTGCACCCTACGGGTTTAATCCCTTCAGGTGGGTTAACCAAGTCCCATACTTGATTTTCGTACATGGAATCCATTTCCGACTTTATGGCTTCAAGCCATTTGTTCCTTTCTGAACTTTTCAGAACATCTTCATAACTGATAGGTTCGTCATCGCCAATGAGCAACACGTCGTTCGATTCACTTACGAGAAATCCGTATCTCTCTGGAATGTTGCGTGTCCTATCAGACCTACGAAGAGGTGGTGTAGTTTTAGGTTCAACTGATAGTTCATCATTATGAATTATCGGTTGTGGGCCTAGACTCGGTGTCTCTGTAATGTCTATTGGAGTTTCTTGAACTTCATCAAGTTCAAAGCCACTCCCACTGTTTTCTTGTAAAAGAAATTCTTTTTCTAGAAATACAGCATGCCTTGAAACAAACACCTTTTGTTCCAAGGGATGATAGAATTGGTAACCCTTCGTTTCCTTAGGGTATCCAATAAATAGACATTTATCAGACTTAGCATCCAATTTGTCTGATACAACCCGCTTCACGTAAGCAGGACAACCCCATATCTTAAGGTGAGTTAAGTGAGGTTTCTTACTATTCCAAATCTCATATGGAGTAGTAGAGACTACCTTTGTCACGCCCCGAGAAGCCGCCCGTCCGATACCGACCGGACTGCCACTCCCTCGATCGACGGACAATTCAGAAACATAACCTCAACGACCATCCCAGATGATTGTACCTCAGCCTATAGGGCTGGAACAACCGTCTGCAATTAACAAAAACGAAAACGACGACAAAGCTGCGTACCGGTACGACTTACGACAAAACCAAAACAAAATCGAGGCCTCCATGGCACACAAAAGTACAACTATCCTGCCGTAATATAGACGACACAAAAGAGTATAACATACCAACAGCGGAAATGAAAAGAAATACAATGAATAAAAGAGACGGGTACCAACATGTACCCCAACCAACAGACAGGCGAAAATCGTCTCGGAGACACATGAACTGGGACAGGCTGCTGAACAATCCAGACGATCATCCTGATAAGAGAAAAATATAGCCAACGGGGTGAGTCCTAAGAACTCAGCGAATACAATCTAATGTGCATAGGAAGAAATAATGGCAGTAAGAAAATGCAGAACTGAACCATAAGCAGTAAAGTAACTACATACCTACCTGCGTCGATCCCAAACCCAGTAGTATGCATGTCAACCAAGTGCAGCAATCAAGTGCAGCAAACACAATCATATGCATCAATGCACAGTATGCTCATGATGCAGCATGGGTCACCCCTGACGCCTGGGTCAATAATGCACACGCGGGACCATATGGGTAGGGCTGTGACCTGGTCTTCCCTGCACGAACAGACGGTCGATAATGCACACGCGAGACCGAATGGGTAGGGTCGGAGACCATAAACGTACCCCACCATCGGGTGAAGTAACGCTCTAAACGTCCCTTGCTATCATCGGATAGGTAGGACGAGTAGCAAGTACGACGACCCATCTCAACCTCCAGGGAGTCAAAGGTCGTCCCCTATGCTACGTGCAATAATGATACATGTCGCTAACCCATGCATCAACCACTATCTATCCCTACTGTCATCTACATGATATGCAGTAGTCCAGATAACCGGTATGCACCAATACCTAAATCCTAGCGTAAGGTATAAGGTAAACTGTGCATCATCAATCCATACAGGAACAGTAAGCAGTAAAGCTAACGGAAATACAACTACTGAAGCAAGCGCACAGAGTTACAGATATCAGATATCCCTACTGCTAACTATGTCTAACTATGCATAGTAAGAGGTACCCGCCTCGATATGAAGAAATCCAAGCGTCGAGAACCCCCGTCCAAGAATAATAGCCGCGACGAAGATAGCCACGACACTCAATATCCTGCATCAAATACACAATCACTTAGCCAAATATAACTTCTAATTTACTTAGGATTAATTCTAATTAATCAATCCTAATTAAACACCCCTTTGATTAATTAGGATTAATTATAATTAATTAATCCCAATTAAATCCTAGCTTCTTAACCAAACACACCTCTAGGTTAATTAAGATTAATTACAATTAATTAATCCCTAACTTCCTAGCCAATATACCATCTAAATTATTTAGGGGTAATTATAACCAATTAATTCCCAATTAACCCCTCACGGCAACTCACCAAAACACCACCTCTGACCTACAACCAACCCAAATCACAGCAATAAGCCCAATCGTTAATCAACCCCTAAGAACCGAGCTAATCAGGCGACAACCGAAGCCCCAAACTCCCAACTCCAAAGCTGATCCAAGATAGCATATCACCAAGACAAAGGCAAGAATCGAATGAAGGGTAATTACTACAACAGATCTAATTGAATCAACTCAATTCACAACCAACCGATTCCAATTCCAACAAAGAACGGAGATCGACTTCGAATTGATCACCTAACACATCCACAGAGTTAACAATCCCAAATTCACTCAAGAACACGCTACAATTCGGAAATGGAAACCCAGAATCCAATCAAGGCGAAAACAGATATTGAAATCCCAACATCAATGCACTGGGTCGCAGACGCAAGCTAATCAGGATGACCACAAGAAGGCATACCTGTGACAACCCTAGATTCCTGCTCGAATCGCACAATCTGGGAGAAACGGAGCTTGTCGAAGGAAATATGCTCTCCCACAGTTTCCCCTGCTTGGAACGACGACTCCCTCTACTCCGCAGTACTCCGAAAACCCTTCTCGTGTTTTCCGGCAGTGGCGTGATCGGCGCTCGCTCGAGAGGAAACTCCGGCGTAGGTCAGTAAAACCCCTGTCAACCAGCCGGAGCGGAGGCAACGCCGTAGGCTCGCGGCGCGCCGAACGGAAGAGGGAAGAAGAAGAAGGCGAAGAAGAGACCGATGCGCTGAGATCGCTTGGCTGAGATTTAGGGCATGCGAGGAAGAAGAAGGGATGGTCTCGGTCTCTCCTGGCTGCGGCGAGAGGAGAAGAGGAGAGGAAGGAATCGAAGGGTGATGTGCGGCTAGGTCACTCGGATTAGGGGAAAAAAAAGAGCTAATAAGGGTGGCTTTTTGCAGAAAAACCCATTCAGCTATTCGAAATCCCAACCATGCCCTTAATTTTCGAAAGTTTTACCTTTTAGCCCTCAAATTTTCCAGATTCTCACATTTCTCCCCCACTAACAAAAAATTTGGTCCCCAAATTTATGATCTACATGCACCATGTAAGAACATACAGTATATACCAACTGAACAGGAGCTATGCAGTATATATGTACTGAATGAAACTCACACGTACCTCAAACAAACCAGTGGGGGTACCGAGCTCGAATGGTATCCTCGAGCTCCCAGGTCGCCTCGGCATCCGTGTGATACTGTCATCCAACCCTAACCAACCGGATCGTCTTGTTCCGTAGCTGACGCTCCCGGAATCCCAGAATCCGTACAGGTGCCTCCTCATAAGTAGCTTAGGCTGGCGCGGAACCGGCATCTCGGATAAACTGTGTGTAGCGTCTGACACATATCCTCTGAGCATAGATATAGGGAGCACATCGTGGATGCCGATCAAAGACAGTGGAAGTGCTTAGCGATAAGCTACAGCTCCAATCCTCTTCCCGAATATGGAACGGGCCATATACCGTGGAGCTAGCTTACCTCTGAGACCAAAAACGTTTCACCCTTTTCGTGGGTGAAACGCGAAGGAAAAACATTATCACTCGCGGCAACCTCTATGGGTCTGCGCCTCCGATCAGCATAGCTCTTCTAGCGATCCTGTACTGCAATAATCTCGGTCTGACAATCTGTACTCACTCTGCCTCGTGCTGAACTCGCTGGGGTCCCAGCAGCTGAGACTCACCGACCTCATCTTAGAAGGTGGGTGTCCTGCACGCCCTACCGTACAACGCCTCAAACGGTACCATCAGTATCGCCGAATGAAAGCCGTTGTTGTAGGCAAACTCCACCAACTGCAAATGGTCCTCCCAACTGCCCCCAAAGTCCGTCACACACGAGCGCAGCAAGTCCTCCAAAGTTTGGATAGTACGCTTTGACTGTCCTTCTGTCTGGGAAAGAAAAAGCTGTGCTGAGACGGAGCTCTATGCCCATAGCCCTCTGCAAACTCTGCCAGAACTGAGATGTAAAGCGCGGATCTCTATCATAAATAATACTCAAAGAGACTCCGGGCAATCTGGCTATCTCCCGGCAGCACAACTCTGTCAATCTATCAAGAGAATTTGCCCTCCGGATAGTTAAAAAGTGAGCATATTTGCTTAGTCGATCCACGACTACCCAAATCGCCTCCTGACCTCTCTTAGTCCTCGATAAACCCACACGAAATCCATGGTGATATGTTCTCACTTTCACTAGGGAATGAGGCTCCTGAGTGACCTCCAATACCTTTCCGGAAGATAGGGACACAAACCAAGACTGTGCCCTAATCGTCGGCAACTTACAAACTTTGCTCAAGAACGTCGTGATATAAAAGAAAAGTACTACCCGCATCAATAAGTAACTCTACAGAATGCACATAAAATAAAACGGTACCTCGAAAAACTGATCCATCCACCTGATGGGCCTCCTCTCGGGTAACAGCATAAACCCGACCCGACTCCGGCGGCGGTGGAGGTGGGGCCAATGCCGGTACAGCAGGCACGTGAGATAGCTGGGGTACCGATACTCCAGCAACCTGAGATGGCTGGTAGACCGGAAGCTGATACCCGGTATATAACTGCTGCGGAGGCTCCACTGCAGAATGCTGGGGTACTGTTGATGGATAAGCGTGTTCGGGGCCCTTCCCGAACATATAGTACACGTGAACTGGCGGAGGAGCGATCGGCTGTGTCCGGGAAGAAGTCTGTGACCCTCGTCCTCCGCGCTGAGCTCGAGTCGGGCTCGAACGCCCCTCCTGAGACGTGACCCCCGAAGCTGTATCTTGTGCCCTCCGAGCACAATCGCGACTCATATGTCCGAGTAACTGACAGTGGAAGCAAACCGCCTGCTCCATCGTACATTCGGACCTATCATGCTTCCTGGAGCCACACTGCATGCAACGGTGTCCAGCGGAGGTCCTCCAGTCATGCTGAGAAGTCTGGGAGGAGTCCGTCGTCGTACGTCCGGATTTCTGAGGCCCGGATGTAGCCCCAGAAATCTCCTGCCCTGGTTGGCTCTGCCTGCCTCGCTTCAGCGAGGTCTGCTGTGGCTGAGGCTGAGCTGCGTCAGAAACTGGTTGCTTATCCTTTTTCTTGTCCCCGAACAGTCGCTGTCGAGTAGACTCAATGATAAGGGCTCGCTCTAGCGCCTGTCAATACGATGTAATGTCGCAGGTGGACAACTGAAGCTGAATATTCGAGGCCAACCCTCGTATAAAATGCATCCTCCGCTCCCCATCATCTGCAACTAAGAGGGGGCAATATTCCGCCAAGCGGTTAAACTCTGCATCGTACTCTAAGACTGTCCGATCCCCCTGTTGGAGATGCAGAAACTGCTCATGATGAGTCATCTGATATGCTGCTGGAAGGTACTTCTGTCGGAATGCCTCTCTAAACATGTCCCAGGTAATCAGCCGCTCGCCAAAAATGGTCTGCTGAGCCGTCCACCATGTCGTGGCCCGCTCTCGCATGTGGTAGGCCGCCAAGCCAACCCTCTCCCAGTCGGAGCAGGTCATATATGAGAAGGTATCCTCCACAGTGCTAAGCCATGATTGGGCTACGCCCGGATCGGTCCCTCCGTGGAACAGTGTGAACCTGCCCTTCACGGATGCAGCCAATGCTGGAATCCGTGATCTATCCATGATCCGGCCCACAGGGGCTGCTGGTATCGCAGGTGGTACGGGTGAGGCGACTGGCTGCATCACCGGGGGTACTGATTGCGCTGCCTGTCCCGACGCTCCGCATGTCTGCCCCTCCAGAGGTACTGTCTGAGCCGGCAGAGGTGCCGGATGAGTAGAAGCTAACACCGGCTGCAAAGTCTGAATCAACTGCTGTAGCGTCTGTAGTACTAGTTGGATCGGCTGCGATGCTGACTGCTCTGCGGACGGTACTGTAGCGGATACCACCGGGGTGCTACGGAAGGAACAACCGGGGTGGCGACAGGAGGCACTATCGGGGGTGCGACTGGAACCGCTGTCGGAAACGGCGAAGGGATCCTCGGTGATGGTAGCCTCTGGCCAGGAGACGTCTGTCTACGGCGTCCAGCATCAACCACAGGTCGTCTCTCTGGAGACTCCGCCTCTACTCCGATAGTCGCATCTCCCGTAGGCTCCCGAGTCAACCGACGTGATGGTCGCCGAGGGCCACCACGGGGCCGAGGCGGGGTCAGCTTGACACGACAACGGGGCATACCTGCAGAGATATGACCCAATCATTATTACCGTTATTCTCATAACTACTAACAAGATCTTACCATAACTTCATGATCATCTGGAGATATCCCGTCGCCGCCATGTCCCAATCACGTCTATCGAGAAAACGACTCCGACACAAAATCTGGGAAACACCCATAAGACCACAAGATATCTCGAGAACCTGGGCTCTGATACCAAAAATTGTCACGCCCCGAGAAGCCGCTCGTCCGATACCGACCGGACTGCCACTCCCTCGACCGACGGACAATTCGGAAACCTAACCTCTACGACCATCCCAGATGATTGTACCTCAGCCTATAGGGCTGGAACAACCGTCTGCAATTAACGGAAACGAAAACGACGACAAAGCTGCGTACCGGTACGACTTACGACAAAACCAAAACAAAATCGAGGTCTCCATGGCATACAGAAGTACAACTATCCTGCCGTAACATAGACATCACAAAAGAGTATAACATACCAACAGCGGAAATGAAAAGAAATACAATGAATAAAAAAATGGGTACCAACATGTACCCCAACCAAAAGACAAGCGAAAATCGTCTCGGAGACACATGAACTGGGACAGGCTGCTGAACAATCCAGACGATCATCCTGATAAGAGAAAAAAAACATAGCCAACGGGGTGAGTCCTAAGAACTCAGCGAATACAGTCTAATGTGCATAGGAAGAAATAATAGCAATAAGTCACTGTCTATCTACCTATCATAGTACTGAAGATAACTGCAGTAAAAAGAAGTGCAAAACTGAACCATAAGCTGTAAAGTAACTACATACCTACCTGCGTCGATCCCAAACCCAGTAGTATGCATGTCAACCAAGTGCAGCAATCAAGTGCAGCAAACACAATCATATGCATCAATGCACAGTATGCTCATGATGCAACATGGGTCACCCCTGACGCCTCGGTCAGTAATGCACACGCGGGACCATATGGGTAGGGCTGTGACCTGGTCTTCCCTGCACGAACAGACGGTCGATAATGCACACGCGAGACCGAATGGGTAGGGTCGGAGACCATAAACGTACCCCACCATCGGGTGAAGTAACGCTCTAAACGTCCCTTGCTATCATCGGATAGGTAGGACGAGTAGCAAGTACGACGACTCATCTCAACCTCCAGGGAGTCAAAGGTCGTCCCCTATGCTACGTGCAATAATGATACATGTCGCTATCCCATGCATCAACCACTATCTATCCCTACTGTCATCTACATGATATGCAGTAGTCCAGATAACCGGTATGCACCAATACCTAAATCCTAGCGTAAGGTATAAGGTAAACTGTGCATCATCAATCCATACAGGAACAATAAGCGGTAAAGCTAACAGAATACAACTACCGAAGCAAGCGCACAGTGTTACAGATATCAGATATCCCTACTGCTAACTATGTCTAACTATGCATAGAAAGAGGTACCCGCCTCGATATGAAGTAGTCCAGGCGTCGAGAACCCCCCGTCCAAAATAATATCCGCGACGAATGGATCAAATCAATACCCTGCATCAAAATATAACTTAGCTAATTATGCTATTATTAAATTAGCTAAGTTACATGCTAGGTGTAAATGGATTTCAATTTCTATCTACATATAACCAAATATTTGTTCCTTAACACCAAACCATGAACAGAGCACCTACACAAATGAAACCCAATTTAACCACCACACTCCCAGATTAATGAATCTCATTTCACCTGTATCCCAAACAGTGAGACCATCCCTTGATCAAATAATTTAACAACACATATTCCCGAACTCAACCACACTGATCAAAGAACACTCCATCCGATCAAGAACAGAAGCACACCAACCACACACAACCAAGAACAGAGACTTAAAAATCAACCTACAATCAATCAAGAACCCCTCAGTCCAATACCTACTCACAATTCAATCAAACACTCCCTCACATCTCACGACAGAGATGGAAACACCAAGAACACAGATCAATTTATAGTATCAGATCACGTAATCCAAACACAACTCTCAATTATAATTCCAATTCACAACCATTTGAATCCCCATATCCCGTAACCAATACATCACCGAAACCCTAGTTCATGATCAGGAAAACAATCGAAGTCCAAATCCCCAGCAGAACCATGTATACGAAAGAGAACCCGAGGTCACGATTCCAAATCCAAACCGAAAACCCAACCGCTAGATCTTAGGGTAGAAATTGAAACCCTAAAACAATAATCGCTGATTCCAACCTTACCTGAGAGGTACCAAGGCGCAGCCCAACAACACCTCTGGTCCTTTCAATCCCCACGGGCCACGGCTAGAAAACCTCTGATCCCCGACACGATCTGAAGAAGACAACTCACGAGCTCGCTAGTGTCGGTCCAGAAAGGATACCCGAGCGATTGCCGATGCCAATCATGTGGAAAGGAGGAGGTCGTCACGGCCTGCCGTCGATCGCCCTCCGCGTAGAGTCGGCCGGAGAACGAAGGAGGAGAAGATGAAGAGGAAGGAGAGGAGTAGGGTAGCAAAGGTCGGCGTCGGTTTGTTTTTGGAGAACCCAATCAGCCGCACGAAGAGGAGAGTCGGCTTATAAGGGTTTTGGGGCTTTTTGCATTTAGACCCTAAGTTTGAAACTTATTAAAGAAGCCCCCCCCCAACTTTTAGGAAATTTACTTTTTCGCCCTCTGAATTTCTGTATTTTAACACCTGCGCCCTTTTTACAAAAGCTAGGGGTGTTTGGTTTGTGTCATTTTTTATTTTTATTTTCTAGAAAATCGTATTTTCTAGTTTTCTGAAAAATAACTTTTTTTCATTCTCCAGTTTTCCAGAAAACGCCATATTTTTTTCTGGAAAACAAAGCTGAAAAATACAAACCAAACATGTTTTCTAGAAAATCACATTTTCTACATAAAATGAAAATGGAAAACAGTCTGGAAAATGCAAACCAAACGCCCCTAATTTGCCAAATAACACATTTAACCTTCAAAATTACTTGGATGCACTTTTAAAATATTTGACAATCTCAAAGATTTACATTCTAAGGTCATCTCCGTCGCCTAATTCCCCCGCTTCTCCTCCTTGCTCCGTTCTTCCTGGAGATCGCTCCCCACTCCCAAATCCTTCTCTCTCCCGATTCAGGTCTACCTCGCTAACCCTTTTGGTAACTTTTAGCCGATTTCGTCGTCTGATGCGTTTTTGTTTACTGTGTTGGTAGCAATTTGATCGATTCCGCCCATTTTGTTCATCATCGATGGCCGCTTCCTCGTCCGATCCCATGGAATCCGGTTCCAACAACCCCGGCCTCCACACGGAGTTCGACGACGCCACCAAGGGATACTTCTTGCAGCAGACTGTAAGTTCGCTGCCCACCTCCTCGTTCTGCTTTGTTTCCCTTCGTCTACCCTGGATATTCAGTCGGTTTTTCCCAATCATTTTTAAGTTCCTCTTTATGCATGCGTGAAAAATTGCGACTTTGATCGCAGATGTTCAGAGTTAAAGATCCCAAAGTAATTATAGTCTCGACTTCGACTCTCGCGTGTTGGGAATGACGTCGTAAGTTCGCACTAATTTCCAAAATTTTAGCTTATTTTGCTGATCTCGTATGCACTATTTTGAGTCTGTAGTCACCTCTGTTTATTTAGATTAAGCTGTGCACTTGATCTTAATAGATAATTGTTGACATTGTAGAATGAATCATCATCCTACATGCATAACCAAGGATCGAATTGCCGAGCCATGCAGGTCAAAATTGGCAGAATTTACCGTTCTATCTGCAGATCGATGATCGACATGTGAGATAATACTAGCTCAGTGAGACTACACTGTAACCGAGTAGTGGTGGCTGTGTGCTGTGGAAATAGGGACAAGATCTAGGAAGAGAGATACTAGAGGACAGGGAAGAAGATCAGGGTTTGGTGGTGGCGAGCTACAACTGGCAGCATGATAACCCATGAAAGGAGGAGGGGAGGAATTGCGAAAGAGAGAGATGGAAATTAATTTAATCCCTAACCTCCTATAAATTACACTAATCTAATTAAATAAGATTTAACTGGTTAGTGTTAAATTGATCAAAATAAGTCAAATCTAGTCTACTTTTAACTCGGATATAATCATCATATCTACTTAATGGGCTCTACCCAATGTTAAAATGACTTTCACTCAGCACCCAAAACCCAAATATCAAATTAACTTGATTAATCATCTCAAATAAAAAAAATTAAAATGCAAAAATTAAGTAGGATAATGTTACTTTTTTGTATTCCAACTTCGGCGACATTGGGGGAGACTTAATGAGATCATGTGAGCTAGTGATGGAAAGTCGACAGGATTGTGTTAGACTTCTCCCTTGCATCTTCTCTTGACTTTGATTTGGGCATCGAGGAGCTGCTAAGGTTTGACATGATATTTTGACTAAATAAAAATTTATTTAATTAAGTCGAAAAAATAATTCATCGTTTTTTCTTTCACTATTTAAATTTATTTTGTTGGAATATCAAAAGATGTATAATAACTGCAATAGGTGTACATTGACTAGATCATATTAAAGATTTATTTAAGAAAAAGTTCTATATTAAATTATAGATGGAAATCCTTCGAATGATACAATTTACAAGTGTCTAAAGATTAAACTTAATGAGTTGTAAACATTTTTAACTTTGTGAACTGAGACATTTATAAACACAAGAATGGACATGCATTTAGCAATCTAATTAATTATCAAGTAACCAATTACAATCAGGTAGTTAATTAAAAACTGTAACTTGTACTAAATAAAATTAATCATCATGTTATCATTAATAATTCATTTAAAAATATTGAAATCATACCAATATGAAACCTTGTGCATAATTCCTGCGTTGCAACAAAATTGTAAATAAAATGATACAAGAATTGTCTTTCTAATTGCTAAATTAACATTAGTATATTTCCTTTTCGACAATATGACATGGTTCTTTGGGATAACTGCTATACATGACTGGCTATCTTATTGTTGGTGCGAAAAGTATCAGACATGAATAGTCAACCTCTAGTATTTCGATGTTTGACAATATACCAAGGTCTGGTCAATCTAACCAAGTGTTAAGTCAAACATGACTTGATGTTTGTTTGTTTTGTATTTGTTTATCTTGCAGGAACCTGAAGCTAGAGGCAAGATGGAAGAGCAAACGCAAATGAACAAACAGGGTCAGGGGCTTCCTGGCACCCCTATTGAACTCGGGCGCCGCCAAGCACCCAGGCACCCCGATGACCCGAGCGCCCTCAAGGGCATGGGGGCACCCCAATGTGTTTCGCCAGATTTTATCCCTGTATGCCTATTTTGCCGATGCAGATCAGATTTAGTGACGTGGAGGGCGCCCCTATAGGCTCTCGGGCGCCCGGGTGACTATATAAATAGGGGTTTCGAGTCAAGGTTTCAAATCATCAATTCCATCATCCTATTACTCATTCACAACGAAGCTAAAGTGCTATGGCAAATCTCTACGACCAAGGAGGCTCCAGGAGGAAGTGTGTGATACTTCGGACTTTCGGATTGGTCAGGATCATCATTTCTTTTTGGTTTGCTTTTACGTACAAGTTGTAGTCATTTTCTTTATTTGTGCTTGTATTCAAAATTGTAAGACGGATTTCTCCGTCTCCAGAAAACTTTCGGAAAGGAGACCACTAGTGGACGGACACTTTCCATGATTAGGCCTTGGATGTACTGACCCTGGGGGGTTGGGAACCAAGTAAAATACTGCGTGTCCTTGTTGTGTGTTTTGTTTTTATTTATTATTCCGTTGCATACTAACATTCTTGATTGAAAGAACGAACGAGCAAACGACAAGTTTCCGACAAAAGGTAAAAGTTGATATTCACCTTCCCCCTCTCTATCGACGACGCTACCGATCCCACACTTATTTCTAGGTAATAAAGTGTATATTAAATTCATGCCCCCAAACAATGATCTTATGCAACTTAGATCATTTTCTTGGTTCTTGAATTGATTTTCAATTTTATTTTTTGCCAACATGTCATCAAGAACAAAATAAGAAATATTAGGAATTTTGTAAGATTGTAGATAAAGTTGTTTTGGTTGTTGTTGTAGTGCAACATCCATATCTACAAATGACATCCTGTCTTTGTCTCACATTGGAAATGAGCGACTACTTGGCTTCACAATTCAAATTTAAGGCAAGGATGTATTGACATATAGAAACGGTGAGGATTTTGTCTATTGTATCCTTCTTTTTTAGCTTTTTTGTTTTAGTATTTCTTTTTAATTTTGATTGTGGAAAGTTTTTGATTTTTAGAATTATGTTGAAACCGTCCGTTTTCATTTAGTCAGATGGCCTTGGCTACTAATTTATGGTGGTTTGCGTTGATCCTATCTATTTGATCATGGTTTTGTGAATCTGGTATGATGCAGAAATGATGCTGTATTTGACATATAGAAATTGGATAAATACATTATTTCTTGGAGCTGGTTTCAAAATGAACTTAAAATTTGAATTCTGACTCTTAATCCTTCTTAGCTATTCCTTTTTAATCCCGTAAATACTCATTCTGTGAAGTTAGAATTATTATTCAACGAACAAAATTATACAATATGTAATATGTAATCGTATTGTCTTCTGACTCTATTCCATTCCCTAAAATTGACTCTTCATTACTTGCCATTTCCATTCCATGAACCAATGTAGTATTAAATTTTAGGCATTATATGAGAGTTAGCTTGCTCTTGTCTCCAATAGAACTATCTTAGAGCAATTCAAGACATAGATTACTAATTAAATAAGAAATGCAAGTCAACTAAAGCATAAAGTTGGGATGGTATGCCAGAAAGCTATCTTTTGTTCCCTTCTGGTAGATGAATAGTTCCCATGCTTTCTCAAGTAGAGGTGTCTATTTTGGCTCGAATCTTCTAGGCAAACTGATCAGTTTAGATCTTCATCTTTACCATTCAGCACAGGCTTGAGTGAAGAGGTCATCATCTGGTTAGGTATTTCCTTTATGCTTCATTCATAAGGTGTAGGTTCTTGCTCAGATCTCAGCTATTTATTGTTTCTTTTTTCCTTGATAGCGAAACACTGATATTGATCCATACATATTGCCCCGTTAGCCTACAGGTTGGTTCCATTGGATTAAGGGCTAATTATCATCTACCCAAATGATTCGAGTTCCATTCTGCTAGTAGCCTTTTGCTCACTTGATCTAATGCTCATCTTATTGGCTAATTGTCACCTGAAGTTTGTACCATTAAATATTCAATTAAACACCAATATAATCATTATGGTAAAAGGTGATTCGTTCTTTTCAACGCCTCTGTCAATCCGTCACAGGGTCAATACGGAGGAGGTAAATCACAAGGACTACTAGTCCATATAATGACTAACGCATAAGGGAGGACAAGCGTCTAACTTTGTCAGGATTTGACTCTGAGACCTTATGATGATAACGTTTCATGCGATGGCTATCAGGGGGACATATTCTAACATAATCTTGCTGCTACAGAGTAGGGGTGAAGAATATCATCATTTATCATCAATGTGAAATACCATTCTTTTTTGCTGGTTGTTCCGGAGAGGAATCAGCGCGGACGCCAAGTCACCGAGGTGTAGCCCACGAGGATGGCGACCAAGAGAAGATGATCGCGCTCTGCGAGATTAACACGAACGTTAATGGGAATACACCGAAAGATTTTCCGACAGAGCTCACTCCGACGCCCAAGTCGAGAATCACAGTTATCTAAGGAGGACAACGAAGAAGTAAATTTATCTTAGGTTCGGAAAACGTACCCCTTTTACTTGGATGTCAAAGCACCTTATATATCTGAGGGCTTGATTACACGTGCATCCACGTTCTCCTCCACGTTCCCTAATCGTCGGTTACGCGATAACCTTTAGGTAACGGGCTCTGCGATCATTAAGGCATTAATTACCAAGTGTATCGGGCATTAATTATCCGACAATTTTCTTGATTTGAAAAGAGGAACGACTACTTGAAGTCGGGCTAGACGACGCATTGATCTGTGGGGCTCCACTCTCCCGAGTTGATCTCGGGGGCCTACGTTTGTTTTACTAGTAGAGTCTCTAGTACCTGAGGCCCGACCTGACTTCGGGCAGCTGACCTCTCGAGGGGGTCTCAGGAGCTTGCCGCCCGGCCTGTCCTCGAGCGTCCGTTCTCCTGAGAGGGTGTCGAGAGCTCAGAGTCAGCGCTCAAGTTCAGTGGACCCAGATACGTAACTTTCATGTACTACATGTCAGCCCGGTGATGCTTATCCCCATCATTAGTCATGGCCACTGTACAAACGATGGTCACTCTTATTCGTATCTGCGTGGTGGGTCTCTAAATGATGGATTCTTCTGCCGCAAGTTCACAGTTTGTATCATATACACAGCGGGCGTTTGGCGTTTATTGAGAACAATTTTTTTTAATTGTTTTTTGTTTTCAAAATGAAATTCCATGTTTATTTTTTGTGGAGATTTTATAAACAGGAGGATTAGAATGAGGAATTGATTAATTGAATTTATTGGGGTTGTAAGTTGTAAATATAATTTTACATCTAAATATATGAGAAAAGATCATAGACTTATAAGGAATAATGATATCTCCATTGGTATGAGATCTTTTGGGACACAAAATCATGAGGATTTAGATCCAAAGTGGACAATATCATATCATTATGGGAATATTTAAATTCTTTTTGGTCCTAACAGAATTAACTAAATTATTTAAATCGAAATCAAATAAATTAAATTTTTTTATCTAATTGAACCGATCAGATTTGATATATAAATTGAACTAATAAAATGTCGATCAAAATCGGTAAAAAATTTTAACTGATCAAATTTTGATATAAAAATTGAACTGATAAAATGCCGATTAAATCAGTCAAAATCTAAATAGTGAACTTTTGATTAAGAAGAGAGTAATAAAGTATGAAATTAGAGATTTTAAACTTTTTATATAGCCGAATGCTATTCAGCAATATAGCTCACAACGTGCCGACCATATTCAAACACCTCAATCAGTACTGACCTCCTCCTGCACGATAGCAGTCACCTTCCCGCCGAATCTCTCTGCCGTTGAAGTCACTGTCGCCAGTATCATTTCGATTATGAAAATTATATGTCAGCTAAATATATAAATAATTTGAAATTCAACATACATATGAAAGGATTACTCATTGGAGTACAACCGAATTCTATTTAATAGAATTTAAAATTTAAAATCGACACTGAATAATTGTTTTCACTGAAATAATTAATATCTTTTAAAAAATAAAATTTCAAATATCAGAACTAATTAATTCGGTTTAACCCAACTTCTCTCTCCCCCTTAGATTGACTTAATTTGACTTATTTTTATTTTATGAATTAGCCCTTCAAATATTGGGATTAGTACATGAATGAATATAAATCTCATTTCTTTTAAAAACATAAAGTATTTTAATATTTTCACACTTAAAATAATAATTTTCAAAGATATTTTAATATTTTTAAATATTTTTTAGTTTTATTTTATTAAGAAAAAGATTAAATACTCAAACTTTATACCGTCGAGCGAAAAGATAAGATTCGTTCGTATTCAAATTGAATTGAATTTTTTTTATTAAATTAATCAATCAAATTTTAGTATTAAATTTGAACAAATTAAATTTATAAAAAAATAAATTCAGTTCATAATCAAATTAATTAATTAATAAATATATCCATAATCAAATTAATTGTTTTTAAAATAAAAATTTAATTGATTTAATAAAAAATTAAAAACCTTAATGTTTTTATTATATACTAATAATTGATTTAATTAATTTAATTAAATTGATTATTTATCTATTAGCGAATTGGAGAAAAGATGAATAAAAAATAGTGATCAAATATGTAAAGCCATATTCTTAAGTAGTCAACCCCACTTACTAGCCACATATGAGCCTAGGACTCCTCATACCACTTACTCACTTCAGTCAGCCCCAACACCATACTCTTAAGTAGTCCATGCCATACTAGCCCTTCCACACATGTGACCCGACGAACTAAGAACCACCATTTCCAAGACCCTATAGTACGATCTCACACTCCTATGATAAATTAGTAGGTAGTACCTTAACCAACAGAAGATAAATAGTACAGAGAAAGTAGGGGAGCCAGGGATCAAGCAAGAGTAGAAAGTAGAGATTCTCAGATTATAGAGAATCGGAGGAAAAAGAGGTTAGTTCCATTATTTCATGAGTAATCAGAGAAAAAGATAAATAGGATGGATGATCATAATCAGTTAAATCTATTAAAAGTTCTTTAAAAATATTGATTATTTTAATTAAATTGATTCATATCGATTATAAATTTCAAAAATGAATTAAATTAATTTTTATTAAATAATATAAAAAATAAAAGTTAATTAATTTTATTTAAAACTTAATATTTTTATTTAAAAAATACTTTTTTATAATTAAATTAATTAATTTTTATTAATTTGATTTTTCAATTTTAATAATAAAATTTGATTAGTAAATGCAATAGAGTGATTTATTGATATGACTATATTTGATACGATTATACTTTTAACTTTTATTTGATACATTTATTGAATTCAAGCAAAAGAAGGATCATTAATTTTTTTAATTTAAAATAAATCAAATATTTATTTGTTAGTTTAGTGTTTAGGTTGGTAAAAAAATATATTTATATTTATTTATTATGTAAAAAGGCGATTAATGAATAATATTAAATTTATTAAACTAAATTAATAAATCATATTCTTCTATAAAAAAGTTTAAGACTGAAAGAATTTAAACACTAAAATAAACACTATTAAAGTTTAAGAATATTTTAAAAAGATAATTTAAATTTAAAATTAAGTTAAGCTTGCATTTTAATAGCTTTTATGAAATAAATTTAACAAAATAAATTTTAGTTCGGATTCACTTACGGACAACACAAAGCTTAAAAGGGCGAAATAGGCGGATCCAATTTTGGGATCCGATCCAACTCCGAATCCGATAAACCCCAAATGTTTCGATTCCGATTGGGCTTATCCCGCCTGCTTCCTTCCTCTTCCTCGGCCGCAGCCACAGAAGGCAATTAGGGTTACGGTGTCTCTTGCGCGCGGAGGAAGCTTATTGCCATGGAGGAGGTCACGGAAGGCGTCAACAATCTCCAAATAACCGATGCCGATGGACACAAGAAGAACCGGATCCAGGTCTCCAACACCAAGAAACCGCTCTTCTTCTACGTCAACCTCGCCAAGGTTCGACCTTCATCCTCCTCTTGGATTTCTATTCTAGTTTATTTTCTGTATTAGTTGAAAAGCCCTAGTTTTATGTGTGTTTATCTCGCTGCCCGCAGAATACTCCAGTTTCTGATGATTCTCTTCTCCCTCTATCTTGTTTTGTCGTTGTTATTTTTTTATTGCTTTAAATTGATCATGGTTATACAATTGCAGAGATACATGCAGCAGCATAACGAAGTCGAGCTATCAGCTCTTGGAATGGGTGAGTTCTCTGGTTTATGGTGTTTTTTTTTTTGGCTCCATCAGAGTCTCACAGTTACCATTCAGTGAATTCGTTCATTATATTTTTACTCAGGTGGATGTTTTCAGAGTCTGTCTTGTTCCTTTTTAGATCATTAGATGCTTCTATGCGCTGATATTTTATTATAATCAAATTCGTTACTGTTTATCTTTTCTAGGCATGTGCGTCTTCTCTTGATTGTGCCACAAATCAACATCAACACAATACGATGTGTTTGACACAGCTGTTTGGGTCGGGATACATGGATCTTTTATGCCATTGAAATTTATGCAAGACTACAGTAAATTATACCTTTGAACAAATATCTTACTTGAAGAAGTTAACCTAGGTTCGCTTGAAATAGAAAATTTGGCTTTTAAAATAGAATCTTATGAACAATGTTTGAGGTTAAGAAAACTCATGAACAAGCTTATCAACAAAGTCAACCTAGATTTTAATTTGTTTGTAAAAATAGGTGGACAAAGTCTACTGAAATTAGAAAGAAAGTGAAAATGACGGTATTATGTATATTTAATAAGAAAATGATTTTGAATTTGGGAAAGAGTTTGAGTTTAAGAAAATTACTAATTTGATTTATTGTAATATTATGTCTAAAAGTTAATGTGATCCATGGTTTTAATTTCATTCTGTTATGACTGGCATAGGAAAAACTTATGTCTCGCCTTGATTCTTCTAGTGTGTTGAGTTGCGAGCTGTCTTCCTTGACTTCAGAGCCATCTCCTTGTCCTCTATCTTTTTATTCTTCTCCTTTATCGATTCTGCATCAGGCTTCTTTCTCTTCCTCACCGGTGTTACTTGCACCATGTGTTAGCATTGTCAAAATAACATCATGCTATTTATTCCATCTGGCGACCTTGGCACAAAACTTAATTATAAACTTTGATATAAACATAAAAGGAAATGAAAATAAGTTAATGAATTATTTGAAAACAACAGGAACAATGATTAAGGTGGTACTAAGATGCAAGATTTTTTTTGTTTGAAATCCAATAAGGATGCTTTGAAAATGGAAGATTAATGTATTCATGTTATAATGTAGGAATTTAGATATTATGAATAAATTAGTCATCAATAAGGATGAATTAATAATGACATTTCATAAGAAAAGTTGGGTTGGCTGAAATAGTAGGTGTTTTTGTAGTTTAGTGCAAGCCTTATATACCTCTTAGGTTAAAAAGGTTGTATAAGATGAGATAAGATCATTCATACTTCATGAGTTTAATTGTTGGGGTTGTAAAGAAAAAACACATGCAAAGTTTGGTATTAGCTGAAATGAAAATTTCAGAATGATGGAGATTTGGGGTTACTTAGAGAGAGAGAATAAAAATGCCAGTGATTCTTGAATACTTAGATTACTTCTTGCATGCACCTCTGTGACAGAGTGACATAACTGGTATCAGAGGCAAGTTTCTTGCATGCACCTCTGTGACAACTGGTATCAGAGCAAGGTTCGTGCATACAAACTTGTGACAATTGGTGTCTGAGTCAAGTTTGGCGAAAATTCTCAAGAAAATGGCTAGAAGCAACCACTAAATCAAAGAACGGAGGGCAAATTCTGAATGCTTGATCACTTCTTTCATGGAGAAAGTTGCTGAGTACAATCTGATGAACAAGATTGTCAAGTTAAAGACTTCAATTCTGCAGATCCGGCGGTCTTTGATGGAACAAATTGTTCTGGTGGTCAAAATAGTGGCGATTTGTCCTCCTCTTGGAAGGTTCTCTCAGAGGTTTTCCTGCAAGTTATGGGAACTTTGCTGGAGCGAGAGGCCTGCTTTTGGAAGCGTTCGACGAGGGCGTCGAATTCTTCTGGCGAGGGTGGTTTGTTAGACCCTTAAGTTGGTGGCTCGGCTGGACATGAAGGATTTGGCGTTGCTCCTCTGATCCAGCATATTGGCCATGTGCGCGGGCGCACAACATGCAAAGCAGCGAAAGCGATAGTGCGCGGGCACTGCCCAAGCCCAAGTTTTGCAGGAGGAAGGCTTGGCAATCCAGCGGATCTAGCATGCGCGCAAGGCATGCTAAGAAGCGGAACGACGACACACGGGGTGCTGTCCAAGCCCAAGTCTTACAAGAGGAAGACTTGGCAATCCAGCAGCGTGACATGCACGCAAGGCATGCCAAGGAGCAGTGCGGATGCGACAATGCGCTGGGCACTGTCCAAGCCCAAGTCATGCAGGGGCGATACTTGGCAAATGTCCGAGCCAGGCATGTGCGCAAGACATGCTAAGATGCGGCGAAGTATTCTGGCAGTGCGGGGCTGCCTAAGCCCAAGCATGCAAGAAGCAAACTTGGCACCATCCGGGCGGACATGTGCACAAGACATGTCAAGCGGCAGATCGACAGCAGGGGTTGTCCTAGCCCAAGTATGCAGGAACCAGACTTGGCACCATCTAGGTGGGCATGCGCGCAAGACATGCCAAGCGGCGGATCGATAATAGGGATTGTCCAAGCCCAAGTATGTAGGAGGCAAACTTGGCAATCATCTAGGGCATGCTCACAAGGCATGCCAAGCACCAAAGTGATAGCACGGGGTTGCTTAAGCCCAAGTCAAGCATGGGGAAGACTTGACAACCATCTAGGAGGGCATGTACGCAAGATATGCCAAACAGTGGAGAATGTTGCAGTGCGCGGGGTGCTGTCCAAGAGCACCAGATTCGATGTCCATGCAAGCAAGGCATGTCTGCACAACATGCCAAGCAGTAAAGGTGGGGCGGTGTGCAGGGTCGTCTAACCTCAAGTCATGCAGGGGCTAAGACTTAGAATGTGGTGAGCAAAGTGCAAGGATTGGACGTGCTGGATCTGAGCATTTAGCCAAGCAAGGCTTGCAGGAAAAGTGAGCCGTTCTATGCGGCGGGCGCATGCAACAATGGATGAAGCAGCAGGGGTTGTTTGCCTAAGTTCGTGGTGCGGGACTTGGGCCATGCACAAGGCGTGCATTCAAGACTTTGGCGCGAGTCCAAAGCAACGGAGTAGCGGGGTTGTTTAGCCTAAGTTCATTGCGCGGACTTGGGCCATGCACAAGGAGTGCATACAAGACTTTGGTGCTGGGCCAAAGCAACGGAGCCATGGGCATGCATGCGAACTTTGGCGTGGTGCCAAAGAAGCGGAGCCATGGGCCAAACATCGGGCGTGCGGACAGACTTTGGCGTGGTGTCAAAGCAGCGGACTATGGCCAAGCAGAAGGAGTGCGAACTGACACTTGGCGTGGGACCAATGCAGCAGAACCATGGGGCAAAGCACAAAAGGTGAAGATTGCCGTTTGGCGCGGGGCCAAAGCGGCAAATCCATGAGCCAAGCGGACGTACATTTGGCGCAGTGCCAAATCAGGAGAAGCCATTGGATCAAGAAGTGTGGCTGACACTTGGCATGGAGCCAATTCAGTCAAGCCATGTGGACAAAGCGGTTTTGGAAGTTGAGTTAGTTTTGTACACATGGAATGGTAGTTGGTGTAACTACCGTAACCTCCATTGTAACCGCTGCCTATGTGCTATAAATAGACAGGGTTGTCATTTGGAAAGGTAGCCAAGGTTTGCCAAGAAAGGGCAGCCAAGGGGCTCCCAAGAGTGGCAGCCAAGTGAGGACAAGGAGGCTTTGACAAGGGAAATTTTGCAGAAATTGTGGGCAAAGTGTGCATGATTTGTATGGGCGGATCATGAGTGTTTTGTGAGCAATTCTGTAAGTGTTCTTCTTGTATTCCTTTTGTTATCGGATTAATAAAAGGTTGGGAGTTTCTCCCGTAATCGTTAGTGTGTTGCTTGCTGGTGGCATTTCTGTGGGAATCTTGCAAATTGCATTGGGCATTCTTTGTACTTTGATGGTGCATTCTTGGAAGGCTAAGTCAAGTGTGGAACTTGATTGCCGCACAGAAAAATTTTTGAAGGCAGAAATTTATCCTTGTGACAACTAGTATCAGAGCAAGGTTTGTGCATGCACCTCTGTGACAACTGGTATCAGAGCCAAGTTTCTTGCATGCACCTCTGTGACAATTGGTATCAGAGCAAGGTTCGTGCATACAAACTTGTGACAATTGGTGTCTAAGTCAAGTTTGGCAAAAATTCTCAAGAAAATGGCTAGAAGCAACCACGAAATCAAAGAAGGATGGCAAATTCGAAGGCTTGATCACTTCTTTCGCGGAGAAAGTTGCTGAGTACAATCTGACGGACAAGATTGTCAAGTTAAAGACTTCAATTCTACAGATCCTTGCTCTGATACCGACTACCATGCCATGTGACAACTGGTATCAGAGCCAAGTTTCTTGCATGCAGATCCTTGCTCTAACACCAACTACCATGCCATGTGACAACTGGTATCAGAGGTGCATGCAGATGCTTGCTCTGTCAAGTTTGCATGCACGAACCTTGCTCTGATACCAGTTGTCACAGAGGTGCATGCAAAGAAACTTGGCTCTGTCACAAGTCTGAATAATGTGTCCATTAGTTATTTCTGATGTTTTGATCTAACATGGATCTTGACAGAGTGAAATAGATATGATTCATGTTGCTACCCACAAATATTTGGGGTAAACAAGTGGTTGGATGTTGACTATGCATGCTGATTGAATTAGTTTGTACATGACATGATCATCAAAACCACGTTAAGAACTAGGTTTATTGAGATTTAACTAATTTCTTTGGTTTGTTGCAAAATTAAAAGTTTGAGATAGTTTTATTGTCTTTAAAATTTGTGGGTCGGATATATTACAGAGTCTAAAACTTTCAGGCTAGATTAAATAATTAATTCATATAAATATGGTAAAGTATCTTATGAGTGATGCATATCAAGTATAGACATGCTACATGTTTCTTTTCTTCAATTACCATCTAATTCATATAACTTTTATCATCTTTATACCTATTCATCTCCTTGGCGAAGAAGGATAAGGCATTAAATTGGCCAGGGTATTTATCCTTATTTTTGGCATTTTTATCAAATCATCATTATGTAGTCTTCATCATTTATGTTAGGCTCTTATAAGATAATACATAGATTGTCATGATTACTCTTCTCTATTTCCTTGTCTTTTCTTTTTCATATAGTACACTTACATACCATGTAAGGATTTATAGATGTTTGATATTTATCCCGTCAATATTTTTCTTAATTATATGATTTAAGTATTTAATGCCCGAAGGTTTGTTGTGTTGAACCTAAAGTGTAGGAAATCACCCTCTCCAAAATTCATTTTGTTGATGCCACACCGTGGTTGATATATCACAAATAGTCATGTATGGCGAATGTTGCAGATGATGTATGTTGTGCCTATTTGATATGTTTATGTCTTCTAATGTTTATCTAGCTCTTCGAGTTTCTCTCTTAAATCTTTAGCGCAATAGTTTTGTTTCAACTTCCCTCCTTGGATGGTCGTTTTCATTATCTGATCCCTTTTCTTTCATCGCCTCATTGTCTCTGTCACTATTCGTCTTTCCACTGAAATCATCCTAGTCAAATGAAATTCTCTATATCTACTCCAGCTTCTTTGTAGCGCATGTTTAAGTCTCTCTTAGTATCTTGTTCCATATGATCTTCTTTGGACCAATTCTCCAAGTATTCAATCTTCACTGTAGCTGTTAGCTATATGAACTTTGACATTGGAGTGTCTTTTTGGTGATTGGGAGTTCATCTTTTCTGTTCTCACTCCTGTTACTGCATCTATAATATTCAAACTCATTTACTTTCAAATTCAGCATTTATGATTAACGAGGTTGGGTAACGTCGAACCTCCGGCGACCGGTCCGACTACGGAAGTTTCCCACCGGCCGTCAGGGTAAATCGGGAAGTGATCGTGGAGAGCGGTCTAGAAGCCCGACGTTCCAGGTTCGTGCCCCATTTGGAGGAAAAATTCCTGCAAAATATGTCTTAGCTGGGAATCGAATCGCGGATGCCTGAGATGATAATTAGTCATCCTTCCGCTGCACCATAGACTATGATTGCTTTGTCAAATCAGGGTAGATGATAGCGGCGCTATCGCGCGCTATCGCGGCGTCGCGGCGCGTCGCGGCCGGACAGCGCTCCATGTTGCGCGTCGCGGTGCGGAATGGAGTCGCGCCAATCGCGCGCCTATCGCGCGCGTCGCGTCGCGCGTCAAACGCGCTCGTCGCGCCCCGACGGTCCAGCTCCTTTGACCTAGGTTAAAAAAAACTTATATGGGAAAAAATAAACCCTGTTTTTAACCCATTACTGCTGTTTTCCCCCCTGGTTTTGCTGCTGCCGACTTCTCCTATTTCTTCCCGGCGGCGGCGATGATTCCGGCGACGATTCCGGCGACGGCAACCTCCCGATTCCAGCAGCGAGCATGTAAGCAACTCATTCTCCATTGCAGCTCTATTCTCCTGATTCCAGCGAGCATGTAAATTGTAAACAATTTTTGTTGTTTTTTTTTTCTCTCTCTGTTTCTCAGATTCTCTCCAATCTGTTTTTCCTTTTTTTTTTTTGGACAGATTCTGTCCTCTATTTTCTATCTTTTTTTTTGGACAGATTTTGTCCGTTGTTTTTTTTTCATTTTGGACAGATTTCCTTATTTTATTTTATATTTCTATTTGTTTCAGATTTCTAAGTTGAAAGTTCTAGTCATGGCGGCGCCGACATCATCACAAGGAGCTACTCCATTTTCACATGGTTTAGTGAAACCCACTGGTGATAATATTGACATTGCATGGAAATGGAATAGTTTGAAAGATATTAATAATAGGAAGAGTGTTACTTGTGATTTTTGTGGAAAAGTGACTACGGGTGGAATCACTAGAGCCAAAAGACACCAATGTGTGTGAAGGGAGATGTTGATTATTGTAGAAAGGTTCCCCAGATGTAAAACAACTTCTTAAAGAAGCTTTAGAGAAGAAAACTGCTTTGAAGGAAGCATATTTAGCAGAGATGCAAGAAGATGAAGATGGGCAAGAGGAAGTACGAGAAATTCATCAAATTAGAAGTGGGAAGAGACCTTCATGTACAGCTGAGTCTTTTTTTAGGCCACCCAAGAAAGGATATAATGTGAAAGGCGGCCCCATGGATTTGCTTCTTTTGAAAAACCGTGAAGCACAAATGAAACTTGGAAAGGCTCATAGGCAAACAAGCATCAATGATGCTTGTGATAAAGAGGCAAGGGAAAGAACCATCCAATATATTGCTCGATTTTTTTATAGGAATGGGATTGCATTGTCAAAAAGTTTCAAGATGATGCTTGAAGCTGTTGGAAACTATGGTCCACATCTTAAGGCTCCAAGTTATCATGAGTTGAGAGTTCCACTCCTTAAAAAGGAGTTGGAATTTACAAAAGACATGCTAAAGAGCCATAAGGATCAATGGGTGCAATTTGGATGCACAATTATGTCAGATGCTTGGACGGATAGGAAGAATAGGACCTTAATCAATTTCATGGTGAATTGTCCAGAAGGGACAATGTTTGTGAGAAGTGTTGATGCTTCTGCTTACATGAAAACGGGAGAAAAAGTATTTGAGTTGTTGGATACATTTGTGGAAGAGATTGGAGTACAAAATGTTGTTCAGGTGGTATCTGACAATGGAAGTAATTATGTCTTGGCCGGTAAGAATTGCTAACTTAGTCTAATTGCTTTTTTTTACTTGCTTTGATTATTAATCACTTAACTAGTTTCATTTAATGTGATTCTTCTTAGGCAAACTACTTGAAGCTAAGAGGAAGAATCTCTTTTGGACTCCATGTGCTGCACATTGTGTGGACTTGATATTGGAGGACATTGGAAAGCTTCCTCGAGTTAAGAAGACAATCTCAAGAGGAATAAATCTTGTGGGCTTCATCTACAACCACACATTGGCCTTGAACATTATGAGAAAGTTCACTAACAAGATGGAATTGGTCAGGCATGGAGTGACAAGGTTTGCTACGACCTTTCTTACCTTACAAAGGTTGTTCAAACAGAAGCACAATCTTAGGAGGATGTTCACTTCAGAGGAGTGGTTGAAGTCCAAATTAGCCAAAGAAGTAAAGGGAAAGAGGGCAAGTGATATTGTATTGGTAGCTTCATTTTGGAATGATGTGCAATATTGTATTATGGTTATGGGGTCACTTTTCAATGTCCTTAGGCTTGTTGATAATGAGAAAAAGCCTGCCATGGGATATATTTATGAAGCAATGGATCGGGTCAAGGAAACTATTCAACAAGTTTTCAAAGAAAAAGAAGAGTTGTACAAGGATGTTTTTGCTATTATTGATAGAAGATGGGAGTCACAACTTCATCATCCATTGCATGCAGCTGACCATTTTCTAAACCCGGAGTTTTATTATAGCAACAAATTGATAGAGTTTGATGAAGAAGTGATGCAAGGACTCTATAAATGTATTGAGAGATTGGTTAGAGATGAAGAGGAAGCTGACAAGATTGTATTGGAGTTACCTTATTACAAGAGGGCTGATCGAGTGTTTGGATCAAAGTTTGCAATAAAACATAGGAACACACTTGCTCCCGGTAAGAGTTTAAGATATACAAGTATTCAGTATTTCATTATTGATTATCGATAAACTGATAAACATAGCAAATGCCAAATAGCAATGCTAATTAATTGACTTTCAATCACAGCGGAATGGTGGAGGAATTATGGATCATCCACTCCTGCATTACAGAAATTTGCTATCAAGGTCTTAAGTTTGACTTGTAGTTCATCGGGATGTGAGCGAAATTGGAGCATCTTTGAGCATGTAAGTAAATATTATTAGTTATCACATTTCACATTATTCTCCTTTACAAAGTTTCATTTAGTGCCTAATTGAATTTTGAATTTGTGATGTAACAGATTCATTCTAAGAAAAGAAGCAAGCTTGAGCATCAAAAGTTGCAAGACTTGGTGTATGTCAAGTACAATCAAAATCTCAAAGAGCGCTTTGATTGTAGAGATGTGATTGATCCAATTGTCCTTCGTGATATTGATGAATGTAATGAATGGTTGGTTGGACAAATGGACAAGGAAGGTGCTGAGGATGAATTAGTGTTTGATGATGATGATGGTTTGACATGGGGTGATGTTTCTATTGCAGTAGGTGCTAGTGAGCCGCTCCAAAACACTAGGCTTGCTATAAAATCAAAGAGGCCTACTCCTACTATTGCTGCAAAGACTTCTAAGTTATCAAGAAAGAAAGGGAAAGAGCCTATGCAAGATCAAGAAGAGGAATATGAAGAAGAGGAAACAGAGTCAGATGAGAATGAGGGTCAATATGAAGAGATTTTTAAGTCTAGTTCTAGTGGTGGGGAAAGTGACGAAAATAACTTGGTTGTGGGAGATTATTATGATGATGATGATGATTGATCATTGTCTGAGTGAAAGAATGTTTTTAGTTTTTATAGTCCAAGAAACTTAAGAAGTTTTGGCCTTTTGGGAATGAGAACTACCTTTGACTATCATCTTTTATTTTTTGCTTGGTCTTATGACTCTTATTTATACATTAACATGAATATATGATGATGATTTTAGAGTATGATATGAATATAATGTGCCTTTAAATTATTAGATGATTGAGTTTAATTGTGGATTTTTTGTATTTGAAGTTTGAACATTTATATGTGTTATGTACTTATGTAAATGTGATATTTAAATAGCGGTCATCCCGCTATCCGCTATACCGCTATAGCGTTTTTAGGGTCGGCCGCGACGCGCCGCGATCCGGGATTGACTACACTGTGTCAAATACAACATTCTGCCGGATTATTGATAAAAGTGTTATTTATTACTGATTTTTTTTTTTATTTTAATTTATACATTACTTCACATGTTATGCAAATAGCAAGTAAATTCCTTTTGTGATTATCTGCTTTTAACTATTAATTAACCTATCATATTTAACATTTTAGCAATTGCAACTGTTGTCACCATTGCGGAGATACTGAAAAACAATGGACTTGCTGTTGAGAGAAGTAAAATTCTATCTTTTTCTGCTTTTTTGTCCCTTATTTTAAATTCCTAAGAGATTAAATTTTGATCCATTTGGCGCAGAGATTACGACGTCTACTGTTGATATCACCGATGAATCACGGGGCAGACCTATCCAAAAAGCCAAGGTGCAAATTGAGTATATTGTAGTATTAATATTCATTTGGTAGGTACAAATACAAGTTGCAAAAGAATATAGTTCACAAACATCTGGTTCAGAGGAAGTGCTGATTACAGTTTATTTAGGAAAGCGTTGTAAAAACATGAGCAATAATAATATAATCAATGCACCAATAGCTCCATATTTTAAATTGCCATTTGAGATGCAGCATGTGGCACTTACATCTTTGGACTTGAAATGTAGCGCTTCACATTAACAATTTGCTAGTGGAAAATTATAGGAACGCCAAAATCCAACTAAAAGTGCAACACAAAAGTTGCAAAACCAGCATGTCTTTGTTTAGTTTAATCAATTGTTTAGTATAGCAGCTATGCATTGTCTAATGGTTTGTGTTCTGCATCCAGATTGAGATATTGTTGGGCAAGACAGAAAACTTCGATGAACTAATGGCCGCTGCAGCCGCTGAGAGGGAGTTGGCAGACGGCGAAGAGCAAAACTGAAACTGAAGTAACTCTGCCTTTCTAAAGCAATGCTGGGTTGATCTGATTATCACATTGTAAGAGCTGGTTTGTTAACTGGTATCGAAGTATTGCCGCCATGTTTCTTGTAAAACTTGCATGTGATGACTATTTGTTAGCCATTGTAATGGGTAGACAAGTCCTCAAGACGTAGTTTGGAGGTTCTTTGATTTCATTGTGTATTATGAGGAATCACTGCGACGGACAGCATTGGAACTATATTTAAATGTTATGTTCGCCTCCTATGTGAATGATAAATAGCTTGGTTTTTTTCCCTGGGAAGTGGACTTATAGCAAATATGGCGATGGAAATTTTATATATATATATATATATATATATATACACACAATAATGATTGGCTGCAGACGATTGCTGCGGACCGCTTGTGAACGAATCCTGTGTGGCAACGGAAGCTGCGGATGAAGCGTGCGTGGCAACGCGCGCTGGGGCAAGCGCTTGCAAATCACTCGTGGCACTAGGGCAAAACAAAATCACCTCCTCGCGCCGCCAGACCTCCCTCTCTCGCGAACCCTAACCCTCCTCGTTGCCGCCTGCGGCGATCCCCTGCCTCCCTCTCTCTCTCACGTCCGAAACCTGCTCTCGCGTCCGCAGCTTCCCCTGCGTTGCCGCCTGCACCGATCCCCCGCCTCCCTCTCTCTCTCGCATTCGGAACCTGCTCCTGCGCCGATCCCTCCCTCCTTGTTGTCGTCTGCGCCGAGCCTCTTCACATGTTCATTTCTTTATCAGAATTTTCTGTAACTGATCTGATTGTTTGTCGTCTAGCCCACAATTATCCCGAGCCCTCCTCGTTGACGAGCCCTCCCTCCCAGTATTGTTTGATTCCTAGTCCACAATTATGTACGAGCAACCATTTGTATCACTGTAGAAAAGATTTTGCAAGGTGAAATAGTATTAATCCCCCCCCCCCATTCCAAACTTATCTTGTTCTGGTGATATGCTTGTGCATAAAGGGTAAGATAGATTTTTGATAGATTTGATAGATTTTTCCCCCTAATAGGCAATATTTGCAAAGTATTTTTAGGCAGTATTTGTAGCTACTGAAAATTACATTCTTCTGTACATGTTTATTTCAATTTCATAATATTGGCTTAAATTTTGGGTTCTACAGTTGAATGCTAGGCAAATTAAATTATTCTTAAAATTCACTTTACTTGCAATTTTTAGTTTATAAGCAGTGTTTGTTATTGCTATTTATTTGTCTACTTATCTATTGTCCAATATTATGTGAGGGCGCCCAAAAATGAAAGGAAATATAGTTGACGATCAAGAATACATTCCGCAAGTTATAGATGATCGAAAGCCAAAAATCGGAATGGAATTCTCATCACCAGAGGAGACATATGCATTCTATAACCAATATGCACGAGAAGCAGGATTTAGTTCAAGGATGCACACGAGCAAGAAAAATAAGATAACAAATGAAGTGACATGGAAACGAATGGTATGCTTTAAAGAAGGACATACAAATCTTCGGACTAAACATGTAAAAGTTGATCAACTGACAAGGGAAAGAGCACATGGCGTAGTTAGAACAGGTTGCAAGTCAAATATTACATTTGTCAAGAAACAAACTGGACCTAATTGGATTGCCAGTAACTTCACAGAAACCCATAATCATCCACTCTTGACTCCATCAAAAGTACATTTACTACACTCACATTGTAATATTTCGGCGGCATAGAAAACATTGACAAAATAATTTTCTGAGGCAAATGTACCAACTTGTCAACAAATGAGATTATTGGAGATAGAGTATGAGGGTCCTGAGGGGGTAGGTTGCACAGAAAGAGATATTAGAAATTTTGAAAGAAATCTAAGAGATGAACAAAAAGGTATTGATGCCGAAACACTCATCGAGTATTTCACATCTGAACAAGAGAAAAATTCAGATTTTTTCTTTGATTACGAGACTGATTCAGATAATAGATTTAGTAGATGTTTTTGGGCATATCATATATCAAGAAGGGCATACAGCGTATTTGGTGATATTGTTGTATTTGATACGACACATAACACCAATAAATATGGCTTAATTTTTGCACCATTTGTGGGAGTTAATCATCATCATCAGACTATTGTTTTTAGCTGCGGGTTTCTAAGTGATGAGAAAACTGATTCTTTTTTTTGGTTGCTTAACAAATTCATAGAAGTCATGCCTAAAGGAGCACCAAATGTTATAATCACTTATCAAGATCCTGCTATGGCAAAAGCCATTGCACAAATTTTCCATCAAACTGTGCATCGATATTGTTTGTGGCACATACTCAATAAATTCCCTGAAAATTATCTCCTTTGACTTTTCGAGACTACTATCAAAGCATAAAGAATGTCATTGCAAATTCCACAACACCTGCTGATTTTGAGAAGTCATGGGAAGAGATTATTAAGTGTGCTAATTTGGAGAATAATGACTGATTGTCCTTGATGTATGAATTACGACACAGATGGGTGCCAGTATATTTTAGCAATGTATTTTGTGCTGAAATGACTAGTAGCCAAAGATCTGAAGGCTCACATGCATTTTTTAAGAGATATGTCTCAAATAAAAATTCATTGATTGATTTCATCACCCGTTTTAATAGAGCACTGAGACATCAAAGACACAATGAATTAGTTGCGGACCATATTGATATGAATGAGATTCCTAAAATTCAGACAATTTTTCCAATGGAAACCTAAATGGTTAAGTTGTACACCAAAAAAATGGCTGGAATTTCAAAGTGAAATGAGCGAGAGTCATGCTTATTATATGCAATCGATATTTACAGGAGTTGACTCAGTGGTTATCATGTAATGAAATTTGATAGTTCTTCTTCCTCGAAACCAAGGGTACTCACACATGACAAACAAAAGGATTTCATTTCGTGTAGCTGCAAGAAATTTGAGTTTGAGGGGATTCCATGCAGGCATATGTAGCTTTTTTTCGCATCAACCAAGTGTTTTATTTGCCTGATAAATATATACTCAAAAGATGGACACGGGATGCAAAAGGTGGAGCAATATATGCTTTTGGAAAGCAAAATGTCATCAATGATCCAGATCCAGAAAAGTTGTTAATGTTAAGACACTCAAGGTTATCCTATAAAGCTTCAGTATTAGTTGATGATGCATCTTTGACTGATAAGGGGACAACCTTCTTGGATGAGCAATTTGATTGTATCTATAAGAAACTTCAAGAGATGAACATTAGTAGAACATGCAGTGAAAAAAAGTCAAAGGAGGAAATCCATGGATGAGGGCCTTGGTATTCTTGATCCTTCTTCGGTCAGAACAAAAGGATGTGGTAAGAGATTAAAATCATTGAAGGAGAAATCAATATCAAATTCTAGGTTATGTCATGGATGTGGACATCGAGGAGTATCACATGACAAGCGAAATTGTCCAAATTTGCGGTATATGTGCAATAAGAATTCATATCTATTATAAGTTTACTTGCATATACAAACTTATTTGATTACATTTTGTAAATATGTTAATGTGTTAATCATCAGATCAATTGAAGATAATAATTATAACAGTGTTGACACATATGAACCAGATTTGGCATCTGTAGCAGGTATTGTCATAGTTTTAATTTATTAAAATATAGTGTCTCATTGAGAAAATGCAATCAATAATTGACTTTATTGTTACAGGTTCTAATAACATGCGCTAGGATCCTCTATTGTTGCAGGTATTTTTTTATCTATAACATGCAATCTGTTTGATGTCTATTGATGTTGCAATCTGATTTGAAGTCTCTGTTGAAGTTCTGTTTGATGCTGCAGTTCAATTTGATGTTGCAGTCTGATTTGAAGTCTCTGTTGAAGTTCTGTTTGATGCTGCAGTTTCTTGTAATTATTCACACGTTTCCAATTTGTAATCATTCAGTACATTTGCTGCGTTTCTTGGATGTCTTAGTGTTTCTGCTTCTTTGTTACTTTCTTCATTCTTGCTGTGATCTTGTGTGTGATATGATTCTTATCACTATCCTCTTATTTGAGGTTTATGTGGTGATCTTAATTAGTGTTTACATCTTAATATGAGGTTTCTTTATCACTATCCTCTTGTGTGTTTATTTGGTTTTTGGATGTAATGCACTTGATTTTTCATCTGGTGCCAATCAACTGGTGGGAAGGCTCCCAGAAAGCAACTTGCGACAAAGGTTAGTGGTTCCGTAATGAGACGTCATTCTTTAGTATAAGTGTTCCATAATGAGACAATTCATGCTACCTTTAGATATTTGGATAGGGCATTGGCGTGAAGTATGTTTGCAAGTTTGGAACGACCATATGCAACATTAACGATTCTTCCTTGTATTCCTGTTTGTTTAGCTGTGACTTCATCTTGTTGAGCAGGAGTTTTGCCTCTCCCAGACACTGAGAACTTACTCTAAAGAAGAGGTCTCGCTTCATAACAAAAACGCAGATTGTTGGATCATAGTCAAGGGCAAGGTTGTATAGCTGATGAAGAATCAATATTTATTCTTAGGATATCATTTACAACAGAACATGAAAGGGTATATCTATTGTTTGTGCAGGTCTATGATGTCACCCCTTATGTGTAGGAGCATCCTGGAGGAGATGCTATACTAAACAATGCTGGAGGCGATTCAACTGAGGGCTTTTATGGGTTTGTATTAATAGTGCCACTTATGATGCAGCAATGTTTTAATGATTTTTTTTTGATGGATCAAATCTCTTGGAACTCCACATTGCTGCATTGTTGTCATAGTTAATGTATCAAATCAGATGAGTTTTTTTCATCGGAACTGGTTTTTCATTTATCCTTTACTGTTTTTTTATCATTCTATTTTCTGAAATCTCATTTGATTTTACCATTTAAAGAGACGATCTTTAATTCCATTGGTCACTTGCAATTGCAGGCCACAACATGTCACACGAGTGTTTGACATGGTCGATGATTTCTAAATTGGAGATTTGAAGGCCTGATGTGATTCTTGAACAACTCTACTCTGGCCGTCTTTATGCAAACTTTGATTTGTCCTTATGGATTTGTATGTTTCAGAACCAGCGCCCTTGCCCAAACGAGATTGTATTTCTTAGATTTTATTCATTTAGTTTGTGAAAACTCTGCTTTTTATTAGCTCTGAAATAGAATTGACAATCAAATAGACCAGCAATAAATATTTTTCATTAGTTTTTTTTTGACATTATTGTAAGATGAAATATATTTGTATCGTATAGGTACAATTATCCTGTAATCTTCTGTCTGTCAATTACCATACAAAAGGCCAATAAGCTAATTTGCTTGATACACACTTGAGTGTTCCACGGGATGAATTTTAAAAATGCATCTTTTTCTCTATTTCTCACTCATTTTTTTAAAAAAAATAGTGTACAAATTAAGAGTTAAAAACTAAGTTGAATTGTTTGTGACAGATGGTGTCAAATTGAAAAAGAATGCCAATTTTTAAGACGTCGTGTCTCTTAGTAGCATGTTGGATATGAGTAAACATCATGATAAAAAAAGGAAATGATATTTCGAACAGAACATTTAATCTAAAAGATTTCTCAACCAACCTTTCAGCAATTAAGCAAAAAAAAAAACGAGCAAATGAAAATATAGAAAGTCCGATTAGATGAACCCACATATGCACGAGGTTTGCATACATGTCTCAACCAACATTTCAGATAACATCATTGTTTCAAGTTAAACTTAGAAAAAACAAGTGTTTCAAGTTGAACTTAGATAAAACAACCTAACATGCCTAATCACTATCACTAATTGCTAAAGAATCCAAAAGATATACTATCTGTTTCATTATATTATTAAACTTAGCTTTTTTTCAGACTTTGAAAGTTTACTATCAGAATTTGGATTTGATCTTGAAGTTGTATAGGATGAAATAGAAGTTGGTGCGTCATTCTTTATATCCAAGTACGCTTGATAAGCTTTTTCTGCCTCCTCTATACTTTAATAAGATTTATATATGTTGCCACTAAAGCCATCAACTTAACGTGATGTTTCCATCCACGAATCATAAATGCCCGGGTTATATCCGACAAATACAACATAAGTTTTTCCCTACATTAAAAACAACATTCATAATTTTGTATAACCATAATATGAGAACTTAAAATGAACAACGTATCATTTTTTATAAAAGGAAACGATACCTTGCAATTTTCCTGAAAAAAACAAACACTGCTTATAATCTAAAATAGCAATAAAAATTAATACTGCAAAACAAACCCTTCATTAATGACCAGAAATTTACAATAGATCATAGTGAATTAACAAACTAATGCCTCAACCACTATGCCAATGATGCATTGATCTCAATGTTGTACTGTTGATTCAATCTATTATATTATTTTTTTAAAATAAAGTAACAATAACATTTCCATAACACTAAAAGACGGCAATTAGAGACTAGGATTCAAAATTAAGTGATAAAATTAAGCAGCAGAACCTTTACCTAAATTGTGGATAGTTTTTCCTGAAAAATCTGTATGGACTGATATGATCTACTTAGCGACAGGATATACTATCAATATAAAGCATTCAATAAACCGACTGTATCACTTTATGCACAATTGATACAAATGGCTGCTCCCGCCGGCCGCCTCCCTCCTCATGAGAAACAATCGGATCAGTTGATACAAATGGATGCTCGTGCATTATTGTGGACTAGGAATCGAACAATACTGGGAGGGAGGGCTCAGCAACGAGGAGGGCTCGGGATAATTGTGGACTAGACGGCAAACAATCGGATCAGTTGCAGAGAATCGTGAGAAAGAAATGAACCTATGAAGAGGCTCGGCGCAGGCGGCAACGAGGAGGGAGGGCTCGGCGCAGGCGGCAACGAGGAGGGAGGGATTGGCGCAGGGGCAAGTTCCGGACGCGAGAGAGAGAGAGAGGGAGGCGGGGGATCGGCGCAGGCGGCAACGCAGGGGAAGCTGTGGACGCGAGAGCAGGTTTCGGACACGAGAGAGAGAGGGAGGCGGGGAATCGCTGCAGGCGACAACGAGGAGGGTTAGGGTTCGCGAGAGAGGGAGGACTGGCGGGTGCAAGGAGGCGGTCGCGAAAACAAAATCGCGATTTTGTTTTGCCCTAGTGCCACGAGTGATTTGCAGGCGCTGGCCCCAGCGTGCGTTGCTACGCACGCTTCATCTGCAGCTTCCGTTGCCACGCATGATTCGTCCGAAGGCGGTCCGCAGCAATCGTCCGCAGTCGATCATTAGTGTGTGCGTGTGTGTGTATATATATATATATAGAGAGAGAGAGAAATGATCTCCTACGGACCGCATACAGATCACGACGCCAGACTGATCAGGGAGTTCCCTGATCAGTCACGGATGAGGCGCCGCGCTCCTGTGTCCCAACTCGCCGGCGATGGCCGGCGATTCCTCCGATCGTCGATCGGACACCAGCAGCGGCCTTCGGCCGCCGCCCCCGAACAAAACTATAACCCAGGGGGAGTGCAATGAACCCTAGGGGGTACAGTGAACCCGTCTGGGTACGGTGAACCCGTCGTGGTACGCTCCCGAGCCCTCCATGACCGATCAGACGTTGTCACGCACGTGGTCAGCAAGAGATCAAAATCTTTTATATATATATATATATATATATATATATATATATATATATAGTATAAATAAAAATAACAATACACTGAAATTAAAAGGAAGCGACTGGATCAGTAGAACAATTGATGATGACGGAAAACATGGGCTGTTGATGGGCTTTCAGGCCCAAAGTCCGTCGTTTTTTCCTCCGTAGTTCTCGTCGTCGTCGCCGACTAATCCATCGCAGGAACAACTTCCATCTCTGCTTCAATCTCCGCACTTAAATCTTTGTGAATCTTCCACTTCCTCTTCTACGCTGCAGTTGGTGTTGGATCATGCCGGAGAATCCCTTGGAGTCCTTCCTTCGGGCGTACGAATCAATCTCGGGCAGCGTCCAAACCCATCTCTCTCGCTTTTTCCTTCCGCCGCAATCCGACCGTCGCGACCGGCATTCTCTCTCCAGCGATACGCGCCGACCTGTATCCTCTCTCTTACCGATTCCTGGCTCTGAAGTTGATGAAGGAAGCGAATTTTTCAGACCAAAGAAAGAGGTTTTTTTTTAATATATAGACATCAAGCTCTAGTTCGAAAAGCCGATGGGGGTTGCTTTGCTGATATTTCTTCATTTCTTTCAGTCCAAGGCTGCAGGCCCTTTGACCAAGGAAGAACTAGGGAGGGCGACTTGGACTCTGCTACACTCTATTGCTGCACAGGTGTTCGATCAATTTCCTCTGCTCTGGTTTGGTTCGTTTTAAATTCTAAAGCCTTGTTCCTCTCAGGAACGTGTATAATTTTTTTATTTGGTTGATATTTGGGAATATTATTGCGGTTTTCGTTTGATCGGCTTGTTAGAACACGTTCGTGTTTCGAACTGGATATGATTCATTTTTTAGTCGGATGCTTGCAAGAAGTTGGAAATTTTAAGTTTACTGAATAACAAATCTTAATCTTTCATTTTTGTTTATTTATAGTTACAATTTTGCTTTGGGTGGTTAAATTTATTCTTTCTTTGGGAGGTTAAATAGTTTCCAACATGAATGTTAGACACTTTTTTATAGTTTTTTTTTAAATAATGAATGAAATTATGAGCTAATTAATGTGAGATTTCTTTGACCTTTACAGTATCCAGATCATCCAACAAGACAGCAAAAGCATGATGCGAAGGAACTGGTAAAATTATACAACATGGAGTTTATTTTTATGCAGATATTGGTTTTTAAAAATTTCCTGTTGAATTGGATTATTTAGTGGAAAATTTGCATTGTTTCACTATCTGTCGATTTCTGAACCTCCAAGAATGATGAGTAGATTACTTAGGCGATTTGGTAGACTACTAAGGATCCCTATTTATAAGCATAGCAGATAACCAGGTTGCCTAAAGAGTATTCTTGTGTATAAGAAATCTTTATTTGGACGATGGTTTGTTAAGTTGTTTCATTTCCTTTTTTGTTTTAGATGGCTATCATTTCTCGACTTTATCCTTGCAAGGAATGCGCCGATCATTTTAAGGAGGTTTTGAAGTAAGTTAACGGTCTCAGAAGTGACAACCTTAAATTGTAATGGCATAACCAATACAAATTCTTCCTCTGACATTTAAAACATTTGCTGGATCTCCTAATGAGGGAAATGCCTGTAGAAACTTGATAAAGCTTGACCCAGTATGCATGCTCCTTGTTGTTTGATTGCATTTCAGAGCAATCCTGTACAAGCTGGATCGCAAGAAGAATTCTCTCAGTATTTATGCCATATACATAATGTTGTAAATAGGAGGTACTGGGCACTTTGGATTTCGTTACCCCTTTTTCTGTGAATATGTTTCTCATTACTTCGACTTAGTTTTCACTGGTTTCAGATCTAATAATCTGACAATTTCTTATTAATTCTTTTAACAGCCTGGGGAAGGTGACATTTCCATGTAATAGAGTAAATGCAAGATGGGGAAAATTGGACTGTCCTGAACGTAATTGTGATCTGCAAGGGACTTCAGATATGAACATTTTCAATGGTAGATAAGAAAAACTTTCATTAGTTAATGTAAACTATCAATGATTTCAAATGTTTTGTTCTGTGAAGCCATGATGTTATTGATAGATCATAACGTTTAGTTCTCATGGGTTCTTTAATCATTCTCTCTTTGATTCTTTCATTTGAGTCTTATAAATTTGGGGTGGGTCATTGCAAGTGGCCATATTCAATTAATCTTACTTGACATTATCATCATTTTTCATTTTGGCTGAGCAAACACTAGAACAGACAAACCGTTTCTTATTATTTTTTCGCTTTGGATGGGCAAAACTAGCATCAGACAAATTCTTTCAGCACAATAGGTTTGAAAGTAAGGTCACTGAAAGGCAATACTAAAGAAAAGGAACCTTGTAGGTTTCATGTGACTCCACCTAAACACCAGACATGCTATTCTCGAGTCGGCTACATATATACAAGTTATAGTTACAGTTATGTACACTAGCTACGAAACAACTAGTACTAGTTTTATTCTACCAGCCAGTCCAAGTTGAAACTTTCCTCAGCTACCTGAATGCGGAGATCTGGTATATCTTTTTCCGCTTGTTTCCATAAGAATGCAATGTCTTCGTCACAAATCACATGCCCAAGAGACTTTAAGGATGATGAGGATCTTGGTAGAGTCTTCAATTGGGAACATTCTCGCATGTCAATCTTCTCCAAACTCGTCATGTGGCCAAGCTCTTCGGGCAACTCTCGGAGATTAAAAGACTGAGAAATGTCGAGATACTTTAATCCTTTCAATAAGCAGATTGACTGAGGTAGTCTCTTCAGAGCAGGGCAAGCATAAACCCTTAAAATCCCTAGAGAACTTAGCTTGCCAAATTCACATGGCAACTCGGACAAATCGTGACAGTTGGATATGCTTAAGCATTCGAGCGAGTTGATGTCGCAGATGGCAGAAGGAAGTTTGGTTATGTCAATGCAATGATCTATTGCTAGATGCGACAGGCGTGGAAATGTCAACGAGAGCTCAACCTTAGATCCTCTGAGGCTGTTGGTTAATTCACATAAAACAAGAGATACTTTCCGCAAGTTCTGCAGGGGGACTGTGGTCCTTGGCAAAGGCGGGACGGCTATTTTCTCGAGCCAGAGGCTTCTCAAGTTACTTAATGATGTGAATACAGAGAGATTTTGTAATGTTGTACATGAAGCGCCATAATTGATCAAGATGAGAGTCTTCAGCTTGGGCATAACACTCAGAAAAGGTGGCAAGAAGTATGCATCAGCAGCAAAATTCAAAATTAGTACCTCAGTCTTGGGAAAATGCATCTGAAACCAATCAGATTCATTCATTTCACCTGCAAAAGAGAGAGATTATTTAATTTGTGAAGCACATTTCAGATAATTAACCGGGTAATGGAATTCTCTAAATATCCCCCTACATTGTTAGTGGTCTCATTGCCAGGAATATGAAATGGCCTAACAATGCCAAAATCTAACTTTAAACACTTTGCATAGACTTTGTTCATTGTGGAAATACAGCAAGTATGGATGCTAAAATATCAACCAAGAACAAGTCACATGCTGCATTTTAGCACGAAGTGAATACCTGTATTAAAGGAAACAATCTGCGCCTCTAACTGCTGATCCTTGATTCTCTCCCATTCCTTCGGAAGTTCTTTTTCCCTCCTCGGCATGATCAACCTCCTTCGAGTATTTAGAGGTTCCTGATTATTCACATGGAGAGCGAGATCTCTTAACAAATCATGTTGAGTAACAGAAAGCTCTGTGTAACTGCTATATATATCTCCAGCCCTATTCCTGTAGTATGCATAAAATCGAGCCATGGTTAAACTGTGAACCTAAAAACAACAGTGATGCTAACAGAAATTATTATAGTAACTTACTGTGCATCTTTCAATAAAGTTAAAAGGTTCTTATTCGAAAGCTCCACTAAAATAGCAAAAGCATCTTCCTCATCAAGATCATGAAGCTCCATCCACAAGTTTATTAGCACATCCAAAGGGATCCTCTTGTCTTCCGGAAAAGATCCAAGATCTAGGAAACACTCCCTCGCTTTCCCTGATAGAAAATCTATGGATGATGCCATTCTTTCTAGCACTTTATTTTCATGGGATTCAGATATAGTTTCTCCACGAGCAAGCTTATTTTTGGCTCTTAGCCAAAATTTTGGAGGTTGGTCTCTTAAAGAAGCACCAATGACCTTGAGAGCTAGAGGAAGCCCTTTGCACTCCTCAACAACCTGTATTAACAGTGAAACCAATTCAAAGAAAAATCAGCCTGTGATTTAACAGTTGTAATTAACAATTCCCATTGACGCGGCATCTACTAGAAAAGTATCATGGAATTGTTGTAATTAAAAAAAACTAATTGATAATTGGCCACTGTCAACTGGAACACTACCAAATTAGATATGGTGCAACTTTAGATAGCACCTGAAAGAATGGCGCCAGAAGAATATTGAAAAGTCAAATCCCTATCAGAAACTAAAAGTTTTGACAAACATATTTAACCAAGTCAACGTGTCTTTCTTGTCACTGAAAAACTGTTGAAGCGAGTGAAATATGCATGGCAACTAAAGGAGCACAGTTAAGCTACTTAAATTAAGCATACAAACGATAGTTCTACCTGCTTGATTAACTTCTGGTCAACAGTGGATGGTATACATTTCTGCTCAAAAGCTGCATGGCAGAAGAGAGACAAAGCATCCTCTTCTCCCAGTAATTCCATCTCATAAGTGCTCTTGACAATCGCCGGGAATTTGAACCGTGACACCACAAGAATCTTGCATCCTGGCACTCTGAAAATAAGTTCTTCAAGCTCTGAGACAGACCACACATCATCTAATACCAGAAGAAATGGTCCTTTATCTTTAGGCACCAACTCCATCTGCCACTGTGGAATCTGATTATATACACCAAGAACTAAATTGCCACTAATTTGTTCCCACAGCCTCAACTTCAAACTCTCCAAATTTTGAGATTGTGATAAAGTCTCAAAGTAAATTCTATCTTTGAAGTAACCTGAAGAAGAACAAGAAGCGAATGAGGTTAAAAACATACATATACAAGATCATAATGAAGACTATCTCTTAATCATCTAAAAATCTATGGTAAAGTTCCGCGCCAATTCTATAACCAAATGTTTAAAGTATTTATCACTACAATAAACTTCTAACCCAGCAAAGAATCCGGCCTAATGATTTATAGTTTGCGGGAAAAAGTGCCTTCCGGAAATCAATTATCTAGACTAAGCATTTGGTATAAAAGAATGCCAAAACTCTTTAGTCAATCCAAAAAAACCATGAGAAGGAATTGCTTGTTTGAGAATCTAATCCAAGAGTGACTATAATAAAATCTCGAAGTCAATCAGATAAGAAGTTATTAGGTTTTTAAGACCTTTTATTTGTTAGAAATGTGTTAAAAAAAACAAACTTCCTGAAGCATAAGCTGAATCTCTGCAAAAGGGGGGAAAGAAAGGGGGAAAACACAAAGCTAAAAGGCGCTTACTTCTAATCTCTGGATCTCTGCAAATCTCTCTGGCGAGAGTCGTCTTGCCGCTTCCTCCGATGCCGGAGATTCCCACCACCGATACTCTATTAATGCCTTCCATCAACATCTCCTTCACCTTCTCCTTTCCGACCCTGATTCCGACCCCCACGGGTTTCACCCCTTCTCCCGCCAGCATCAGCCCCTCCATAATTTCAGCAACCGGAAACCCTGACGACGGCGACTTCCCCATCGCCACCGGTGCCTCCGGAGCTGCTTCGGTGGGCATCATCAACCCCTCCATCATCTCCGGCATCGGGAAGCCCGACGATGACGGCGGGCTCCCCATCGCAATCGGTGCCCTAAAGGGCACAAATCCCTCTATCGTTTCAGGGAACGCCGAGAATGGCGCGGTCCCAAACGCCACCGGGCCTCTCGCGACGGCGGAAGCGGCCGTTAGGTCGAGGGTCCTCTCGATGCGGTCGAGGCGAGCGGCGTAGTCGACGCGGATGTGATGGACGTCGGCCAGGAGGTGGGCAGGCACCTGGCGCTCGAGCCAGCGGGTAATCCAGTGGTCGATGCGCTCCATTTTGCGAGCGAGCTGCATGGACCGGTAGACATTCCAGCGTGGGGAGGCGGCGGCCTTGCGGGCGAGGTCGAGGGCGAGGCGGAGGTTGTCGGCGAGCTCGGAGAGCTGCTTCTGGCGGTGCTGCGGGAGCTCGACGCCGGAGAGACGAATCTCCTGGACGATGGGGAGCAATGAATCCACGGAGCGCTTCAGCTTCTCAGCGGCCGGCCGGCAAAGGTAGGTCTGCCTGACAACAGTCAAGAGCTCCTTTATCAATTCGGTTGCAATCTCACCGGCAAAGAATGTCTCCATCGCCGCCTGACCACATTCAGATGCCGACGGCGACGAATGTTGCAGAAAGAGGGAGGAAGGAGGGCGAATAATATAAAGCATGAGGAAGGGTATTCTTGTCATTTCAAATTGACTAATATTTCTTTGTCAATTGTATTTCAGATTTATTCGATAAACAATTTTTTTTAAAAAAACTAGTTTTAGAATTAATTAGATAAAATCAAGACAATTGGATTATAAAAATTTAACAACTTAACTTGGGCAAAAATAAGTAAAGAGCTTTATTTTCTAAATTATTGAGCGTCTATTTGATCTTTTTTTATTAAAAAAGTGTCTCAATCATGAATTTTAATGTTGAATAGATTAAGTATGCATTACAATAATTATAAAATCTTAATTACTATAATATATTTGACCGACTCAATATTTAAATAGAAGATAATAATAGTCAACATTATTAGAAGATAATTGATTAATTATAATAATAAAGTGAGATGATTTTTTTATATAAAGATTAAAATTGGATGCCCTGATTTTGGACAAAAGGACCTTATTTTTGTCCAAAATAGATGTGAAAAAATTATATTTTTTTAAAATATAAAAAATTAGAATAGAAAATGAAAATCAAACGCTAGTTTGGACTTTCTGAAAATGACATAAAAAGTAGAGCATCGAAATTATTGCCACCGATGTAACGCACATTCAATATTCGAGCGAACCCGATCACAAGTGGGACTTTCTGATCTTAGAGGCCACACATCCACATCAGTAACGCATTGAGCAATCTCAACCCTAGGCTTGTGGCCTCGAGAAGATCACGACCATCCATAGCTGACACATCCAATGAATTCAAGTCAAGATTGGATGGCTCGCTAAATGTTGAAACGATAAGGTGTCTGTCGTCCTCTCCCTCTCTTGTTCGTCTTATGCTGACATGAGTCACAGAGAACACAAAGTCTTAATCGCGAGTACATGACACAGTGCGTCCCTTTATTGTGGTTGACGACTCACAAAGAAGGGAAGGGGTGATAAAATAATCAAGTTAAAATAAATCGAATTTATTAAAATTTATTCACATATGTATTTAATTTAATTTCTTCTCATAACAGTGAAGTGATTGTGAAGCCTTGCGAAAGTCAAATGGCAAATGGGCACGCGTATACTGTACACTGAACCAGTTCATACGTTGATTAATCTTCCAATCGGCAAATGGCCCCACGCCTATCTCACAAAAAAGTCCAAAACTCATACCTCCATTTCCTCTCCCGTCGTTTTCTTAGATTTTTTCCCCATAAAAATCATCCCTTAATTGTATTAGATCCTGATCGAGAACAACAGTGATGAAAATAATCAACACAATAAATAAATGTAGCAAAAGATGAGGTACACAATTTGTTTTAATTAAAAAAACGTCACATTTCATAATTAATTGAATTGCCAAAATCTAGTCAACAAGTCAAAGTCAAAGTCAAAAGTCTAATAAGATTAAATAAGAAAAAGAGGTTGTCGTAGATATTTCATTGAGTTTTTTTTATTATTAATAGACCTTGTGATGTAGAAGTGGCGAAGTTGAGGGATAATTATTATAAGGATCTGGTATTAAAGATTTAAATAATGAATTTGAGATTAATTGTATGTGAAAAATATATAGTTTAGAATTTCTAAATTACTACTTTCATGAACAAGTAACATAAGATATTTAATATATAATGGTACAAATAAGTCAGCTCGTAATGTTATTTTAACATTTCATTCCAAATCAACTTAATTAATTTAATTTGCACTTAGAATGCTTATTAAAAGCCATGAACAGCTTAATAGTCATACTTATAAGTGATTGTCATAATTGATTAATCGATTTGCAATAGAATATATAGAATGATTGTTAAGCTAATTTTCAAATTGGTATGATTTTAATTGGGCCAGTAGCCCATTTAAGCGGGTAGCTAGTAAAGTTGGATCAAGATGCAGATGAATACGGGATGATCAATACGGTCCTATAGAAATTTTCCACCAGCCACAGGATAAATCGGGAAGAGATAAGCCGAAGCTAGCGAGGAGATGGAAGATAACTTGACTTCTTTTAATATGGTATCCAATGAAATGAGATATGCCAATCTTGCATCTTCAGCCGCCGTAAATGATATCGGATGTGTTCTTTAGTTAATAATACTGAATCATTTCTCATTTGTTGCAAAATCTATGAAAGAGAAGGAACCGCATAACTCAGATTTGAAGTACATTTGAAGATAAACAAGCTAAGTGAATACAAAAGCATTATAATATTAAAATTCATTTGAGTTACTCTAGACATGAAGTGAGCCAAACGGGGCTATCGCTACAAATTAAACTATAGCACAATATTTTAACCTCCAAATAAATTATTTTTCTGTATATCAACCATGCTAAATTATTTTCATACACTTATACACTCTATATGCTATTAATTTCTTATTCTTTTCTAATTGAACAAAAATACAAAACTCTCAGCATGACTAATCACATCAATACAAACAATGTATTTTTACATTTGCCAAAATTCGTTCATAAACCATTAAAAAAAGAAAAAGCCATTATTATTTTTTTTGAAAAGTTTTAAATAAGAAAAATTCTTATGATCAACATATTCCAGGGCTGGGCATGATCCTCAGCTTCCACTGTTGCCAGAGTACCTGCTAGACCTGTTTAACAAATATATATCTACCAATTGAGATAGAAATTGAAATACTTCAACTATGTATGATGATTTAGCATTTTAAATTACTAAAATATTCACGCCATAGAGTATTAAAAAAATGGACTGTTACTGTGGATAACAGGATAAAAGACGTGCAAACAAAGGTATTTCAAATTCCTAGTTAGAATTCATGTATAAGAAATAATAGATCGATACTTAGTATGCTTGATTTAGTAAATAGAATAGGTATTCTACAGGAATGGAATAGACATAATATGTTATGAAAAAAAATTCTTCATTCATCTAAGAATCGATAAGGAATATCGTGCCCCTGGGGCTATGGTGCAGCGGTAAAACGACTAGTTACTATCTCAGTGATCCACAGTTTGATCATTAGCTACAACATATTTTGCAGAATTTTTTTCTTCAAATGGGGCACGAATCCTGGGACGCTGGACTTCTAGACCACCCACTACAAGCGCTTCCCGATTTACCCTGATGACCGATGAAAAACTTTCATAAATCGGGCCGGTTACCCTAGATTCACCTATTATCTCATCAACATTTTTTTTAAATAAGTAAAAACATTATTAGGAATAGACAACGAATTGTTTGACATGATAAAATAGCCCGAATTGAAATATTTAGTCGATTCGTACTTAAGCTAACAATGATTGTCTGGTCCTGGTCCTGTCCGGTTTTAAATGAAATATTTCAGGTGAGTAGACAATCACTTCAATAACATTTATTGACCTCAATCAAACTGGTTCCTTAGCAACATCTCTGATCTCAACAAGTATTTTGTGTTCCCGAGTAGCACCTGCTTTGATGATTGCAAAGTCTTCAACCAAAACCTACAAGATAGTTAGGAAGAAGATTATATTTTAAGAGTAACACATGCCATAAGCACAATAAAAGTTGTTATTAACAATAAAAATAATAGTATATATAAGATTAAAAGATGAACATTTGTGATTATTTCATATTATGTGTTAAATTACTCTCCACATAATTCCATGACTATAACTAATTTCTAACTTGATTGAAGTATACAATTGAACCAAATAACTATTGAATTCATTCATTGATAAATAGTTTTAAAGTTTTAATTATATCAGCAGTATTGAATATCAATATAAGAAATTATCAATTAACGACCGAATTAACAATCAATTTAAATTCAATCCCTAAATTAAGAGGTTGGTCTTCGATCTAAATTTAGTGACCAAATTTAAAGATTTAATCGTTAAAATTTAAGAACTGGATTTTATTTCGATCGCTAAATTAGCAAGCCAGTGGAAAATTTGATTGCCAACCGTTATCGATCAAAATGTTAGCGACCGATGCTAAATTGATTTAGCGAGTTGCTAATTGATGATTTTCTTATAATGAAAATAGATAATTCTATTTTATCATAAAAAAAAATTCGTTCAGTAATATTCAAGACAGTGTACACTATACTCTTTACATTAAAACTTTGGGGGCTACTCAATTTATACTAAATGAAAGTTTTAAGATAGATATTACTAAATGAAATGAATATATCAGTATGTTTTGATTAATTCCAGATTGCTTTGACTCCAACTATAACACACTTACTCTTCCCCTCCATCCCCACACACACTATCCTCCTCTCTAACCAAATCCTTCCTCTCGCCCTCCAATCTCGATGACTCTCAAATTTGTTATGTTCTGAGCGCAGCGGAATATTTATAATAAAGTAAAAATCTGCTCTTAAACCATGAATCTTTTCGGGGTACATATAGTTCTAAACAAAATAATTCGAAAACAAACCTAAACTGAAAACATAACTTGTAATCCTTTGCTTATTTGTGAATAATATCACGAACAGATGAGAGCCCCACGTGTGACTCCTCTAGCGGTATCCACGCGCACAAGATCACGAATTAGATGATCCGTTAGGTGCTAGCCACTTGGATCGACAGAATTCTTTCGGTTGCACTACGGATCTGAAGATGCGTCTCCAACTAGAGAAGAAGTAGTCGAAGACTTCCCGAGAGAGATGGAGAGAAATCGTATAAGAGAGAGACAAAGGAGAAGTGTATCCTCCTCTTCTTCCAAGGGTGGATATATATAGCCTTCAAGGAAGATGAAGAGACATAACTCTTCATATTCTTCATTAATTTATCATAATTGCGACTTTTGAAATTCTCCATTAATAATCATTAATAGAAACTCTTCATCTTCTCCATTAATAATCATTAATAGAGACTCTTCATCTTCTCCATTATTGCCACAATAATTGTGATATTTCAAATTCTCCAAAGAGAATAAGAGATAAATTTACTCTCTCTTTTCTTCATCAAATAAATCCATATTTGATCTTGATCCGTTCTCGCTTTCGATATTTCAGAAATAATTAATAATCCAATTAACACTTATTCAGAAATAATAAATTGATTAATTTTAGTATCCACTAAAATAATCAACTACAGATACTGTTCGCGTCTATGTGTTATGCGTGCGACCCTCTAGGTTCTATACACGAAGGCAGTGTAAATCCATACACAGACTAAGGTAATCATCTAGCAACAGTTTTTAGCCACCCAACGCGATAGAATGTTAGTTATAAACTAAAACCTCCACGAACTGATTACTGTGTAATTCAATCTATTCATCTTTATCCGACATCTCAATTAATTCGGTGCAGTATGCATTATCATCAATTAATTGTTTTACTTAATTTCCAAGATATAATAGACTCATCTTGAATGATAATCATTCCTCCCATGGCCATGGATTTCGAGTCACTAATATCTCTATCAAGCGGCCAGGATGTTAACTCCCAAATCCAAGAGAGCGATGAATCCTCTATTGACTCAACACTATTCTCTCTACGTTTTGTCATACACCCAATTACTGTATTAATCACAATCCGATTAAAGATTGCTTTTAACGGCATCAAAGTACATAACTCCACGCATAGAATATATGAAGGTCTCAAGTCAAAAGATCAGTTACACTCGTTCATTAAGATGAACTACCAATGATGCTTAATATATGGTGTTCTCTTAAGCGGGTTGTGTCTAGTATACCTCTAAACTCAAGGCACCCCAAGTACAACTTGGATATCCATCCTTCCGGTCTATCTTGACCTAGTCATACATAGCATTGATCTAGATATCTATGTCCCTCTAGATATCTATCCGACCAAGGATGATTTTCAGAATAATATAACCATTAATTGTGGGACTTTATCATTAATCATATACGTACAGAAAAGTAAATGATTAATGTTGATGCAGTCTGGCCCTGATTGTTGTTTTGGTGTTGACAACGATTTTAGTTTAGGTTGATGATGATGATGATTATGATTAAGTCCTGATCGAGGATTAGGCATGATATGGAGGATTCTAGCCTGGAGGGCTAGGTGTTGGAAAAATCCTAACCTGGAGGGTTAGGTGTGAGAAATCCTAGCTTGGAGGGCTAGGTGTTGGAAAAGTCCTAATTCGGAAGGGTTGGGTGAAAAGTCCTAGCTTGGAGGGCTAGGTGAAAAATCCTAACTTGGAGGGATAGGTGCAAATTCCCATCCTGGAGAATTAGGTGAAAAAGTCCTGGCTTGGAGGGTCAGGTGTCTAGCTTGGAGGGCTAGGTTGGATGAAGTTCTAACTCGGAAGGGTTGGGTGAAAAGTCCTAGCTTGGAGGGCTAGGTGAAAAGTCCTAGCTTGGAGGGCTAGGTGAAAAGTCCTAACTTGGAGGGTTAGATGCAAATTCCCAACTTGGAGAGTTAGATGGAAAATCCTTAGCTTGGAGGGCTAAGGTGGATGGAAACTTAGCTTGGAGGGCTGAGTTTGAGTCCCTGGATCGGTCTGGTGATCGATCAGGGATTCTGGCACGCTGCTCCTTCGTAGATCGGTCTGGTGACCGATCCAGCGATGACTGATCGGTCGGGTGACCGATCAGGGAGTATGCGTTTCACCCACTGACTGGCTCCTGATCGGTCTGGTGACTGATCAGGGAGCGAGCAGTGAGGTTGAGTTCCCTCGTTGAACTGCTCCTGATCGGTCTGCTGACCGATCAGTATCACTGTGCAGATCGTTCTGGTGAACGATCTATCTTCGCGGGCTTCTCACTAAGATCGATCAGGACGGCTCCTGATCGGTCTGGTGGTGATCTGATCGGACTGATGACCGATCAGGTGACACCCTGATCGATCAGTTGACCGATCAGAGGGCTTAGCCTGCGAAACTCAGAAATCGCCCCATATAAGGGTGGATCGGTCCGGTGAACGATCCACGACCTGGGATCGGTCTAGTGATCGGTCCAGGAGAATCTCAAAGAAATCGCGATTTCTGATTAAGCGTTGGGGATCGATCAGGACGGAGCCTGATCGGTCTGGAACCAGCCTGATCGGTCTAGAACCAGCCTGATCGGTCTGGTGACCGATCAGGAGGCTCTCTGATCGGTCCGGTGACCGATCACTTTAATTCAAATTGCATTGTCAGACGCTCTGATCGCGTCTGAACACAACCGATTCGCTGCCACTTTCCTCTGATATTTGATATGCTGGTTGATTTGCTGCTCTAATACTCTGATCAAGCTACAGGTGACAGGGGAGGATTCAAACACTTAAGGAAAGGTCAATGGAGGTTTTCCTTGGAGCAGGTTTGTCCATTTTCCCATCTCAGGTTGCAACGGCGAGCTGCAGACTGGAGCAGAGACTGGAGCTTGACTGAGGGGAGCTCAGTGAGTCCAGAGATAGCTCAGTAGAGGCTGGCGTTGGCAGATGAGTAGCTGGGAGCTACAGAGATGTTGTCACCTGGTGCTATGTGAAGAATCAAAAAGGGCAGTGGATGGCTTCGTGGAAGCAAGTCTTGGGAACTATTGTTCTTGCCGTGCCTTGAGTTCTCCACAACTTGCCTGTTGTGTTCTTGCGATCTTCATCACTTTTGAGCAAGCAATTGAGAAGCAACCATCGTTTACTTGAGCGCTTGAAGGAGAAAACAAGAGGCTTGGAGTCCGACAGTGGGAAGACACGGAGAAGGGTTCTTGCGTGAGATCGCCACTGGGTGGAGCTCAGGGAAGCTTGCTGTGTTTTTGTCCTTGCTAAGTGTTTGAGTAAGATCCTTCTTGTTGTTTCTTTGTGCTTAAACTATATCCTTGTTTGAAACACACTGTGGAGAGGTTTCTCTACCGAGAAGGAGGTTGCTGATTTATCCGGTGATAACCGGGGCTTGATCTGCCGACGATCAAGGGATCGCCCACCTTAAGGGCACGCCAAGGAGTAGGGGGCAAGTTATCCCCGAACCTTGTAAAATCTCCTTGTTAGCGATCTTGCTAATCTTGCTAGTTAGTTTTTGGTTTTAATTTCTGCAAGTTCTGTTTTCCATACTTCCGCTGTGCTACTGATCATTTAAGTGCAGAGAACTTGCTAAGTCATCAAAGAAAAAGTGTTGGCTATATTCACCCCCCCTCTCTAGCCATCTCGTTCCCAACAATTAACGCCAAATACTTATCTTTATTAAAATAATTATCCATAAATACATAAAAGTGTTTTGGCACATAAGTGCACACATTAACAATCTCCCACTTGCACTATTGCCAAACACTATGGACTCTCAGTCCTAGGTTCCTCACATGGGTCTCATGTTTCTGTAGAGATAAGGTCTTGGTGAGTGGGTCTGCGATGTTCTCGCTAGTATCTACTCCGCTAACTAACACGTCACCCCTCTGAACAATCTCTCTGAGGAGGTGATACTTTCTTAGCACGTGCTTGGATCATTGGTGAGACTTTGGCTCCTTTGCTTGCGCTATAGCCACATTATTGTCACAATATAACACAACTGGATCAATAATGCTAGGAACCACTTCAAGCTCCGCTATGAAGTTCTTGATCCACAAAGCATCCTTTGCTGCATCCGAAGCTGCTATGTACTCGGACTCAGTTGTTGAATCTGCAACTGTCTCCTGCTTGGAGCTCCTCCAGCAGATAGATGTACCATTCAGACAGAACACATATCCTTGTTGCGACTTCAGATCATCCCGATCTGTCTGGAAACTGGCATCAGTATATCCTCTAACGACCAATTCCTCGTCTCCTCCAAAAACTAAGAACATGTTCTTTGTTCTTTTAAGATACTTGAGAATAGTCTTTACTGCAGTCCAATGACCCTCTCCAGGATCTGACTGATATCTACTTGTCATGCTTAAATCATATGAGACATCTGGTCGAGTGAATATCATAGCATACATTATGGACCCTATAACCGAAGCATAAGGTATCTTGCCCATTCTACTTCTCTCCTCTTGTGTCCTTGGACACATAGCCTTGGAGAGATGTACACCATGTGACACTGGCAAAAATCCTCTCTTGGAGTCTTGCATGCTGAATCTAATCAACATTTTGTCAATATATGTACCTTGACTCAACCCTAGTAACATTCTTTGTCTATCTCGGTATATTCTAATACCTAAGACATAGGTTGCATCCCCAAGATCTTTCATCGAAAAATACTCTCCCAGCCAATTCTTGGTAGATTCTAGGATAGGGATATCATTTCCTATGAGAAGTATATCATCAACCTACAATATTAGGAACGTAATCTTCCTCCCACTAACCTTCTTGTAAATGCAAGGTTCTTCTGGATTCTTGACAAAGGAAAAATCCTTAATTGTTTCGTTAAATCGCAAATTCCAACTCCGAGATGCTTGCTTTAGTCCATAAATGGACTTCTTGAGCTTACATAATTTATTGGTGTTCTTAGATGTTATAAAATCGGGAGGTTGTGTCATATATACTTCCTCTTGTAACCTTTCATTTAGAAAAGCAGTTTTAACATTCATTTGCCAAATTTCATAATCCTTGTAAGCTGCTATAGCTAACAAAATCTTAATGGACTTAAGCATTGCAGCGGGCGAGAATGTTTCATCATAGTCAATTCCTTGACGTTGATTGAAACCCTTTGCCACAAGCCTTGCTTTATAGGTACTTACGTTCCATCCATGTCAATCTTCTTCTTGAAGATCCACTTGCACCCTATGAGTTTTACCCCAACTGGCACATCAACCAACTCCCAAACTTGGTTGGCATACATGGAGTCCATTTCAGATTTCATGGCTTCTAGCCATTTCTCAGAATCATTTGAAGTAATTGCTTCCTCGTAAGTCGACGGTTCATCTTCCTCGATGAGTAGCACTTCCTCATCTTGGGTTACCAACCAACCATATCTATCTGGCTGTCAGTGTATTCTTGTGGATTTACGTTGATCTCGCGTTTCTAGATCAGTCTCGATAAAGGAGACACTTGTACTTGTGGTACTGTATCTTCGTCCAACTGTTATTTTCCAACCTGTTTGTAGAGTCTGTAATTTCTTCAAGACATTCTTTATTCTCACTACTTTCTTTAGATATAAACTCTCTTTCCAAGAAAGTGGCATAACGAGCAACAATAACTTTGTGCTCACTTGGGAGATAAAATTGGTATCCCATTGTAGCATTGGGATAACCTACAAACATGCACTTTATGGATCTTGCTGCAAGCTTATTAGAATTTTCATTCTTCACGTAAGCATCACAACCCCATATTTTAAGATAAGACAAATTTGGTTTCTTTCCAAACCATAATTCGTAAGGAGTCTTATCTACTGACTTGATTGGAACTCGGTTAAGTATATATGCCGTTGATTCTAAGGCATAGCCCCAGAACGACATTGGAAGACTTGCATGACTCATCATTGATCTAACCATTTCCATGAGTGTGCGATTTCTCCTTTCCGAAATACCATTCCACTCCGACGTTCTAGGAGGTGTAAGTTGGGAAACTATGCCACACTCTTTTAGGTAATCAATGAACTCTTGGCTTAGATACTCGCCACCTCGATCACTTCGAAGAGCTTTAATCTTCTTGCCACTTTGATTTTCTACCTCGTTCTTGAACTCCTTGAACTTATCTAGAGTTTCAGACTTATGCCTCATTAAGTAGATATATCCATATCTGCTTAAATCATCAGTAAAAGTCACGAAGTAGGTATAAACTCCTCTAGCATGAACTTGCAATGGACCACACACATCACTACATATGAGTTCTAGTAGTTCCTTTGCCCGTTCACCTTCTTAGTGAAAGGTTTCTTGGTCATTTTACCTTGTAAACATGCTACGCATGTATCTATGGGCTCTAACTCAAAAGAGTCCAAATACCCATTACTGAGTAATTTAGCAATGCGTTTTTGGGTTACATGACCAAGTCTACAGTGCCAGAGATATGTCAAGTTTGAGTCATGCAATTTCTGTTTCTTGCTTTCAACACAATAAATCGGTTCATCTAACTTAAGAACATAAAGATCGTTATTCATTGAACCATTCCCATAGAATATATTATTCAAATAAAAGAAGCATAACTTGTCCTTGAATTGAAATACAAATCCCTTGGCGCCTGACGCCGTGCAGAATATAGATTATTCTGAGGCGAAAGTTTCAGAGGGATTTACGAGAAAAAAATAAGAAAGTAATAACGAGATAAGGAGTAGCCAAAACTGGGCTAAAACCTTATTGACAAAAATAAGAGCGAGAAGAGAAAAATAGAGATATAGCCGTAACGTGGCTTAAGCGAAGCCAATTGATTCAATATCTAAACAATTTGTCCTAAACATCATCAAAGCATGAGTTTATATAACACTCATATCTCTAAAAAAAACTCTAAACAAACCAGACTTGTTCTCCTAAAATTTAGGAACAAATTTAACCAACAAAACTTGTTTCCTAAAATTTAGGAACAAACTAAACAAAAAATATATAACCAATTAAAAAAACCCATCAAGACTTGGTTTCCTAAGATTTAGGAAAAAACTAAATAAAAATATATAACCAATTTAAAAAACCCCTAAATATATAAATCTGAATATTATTTTGGATCCCCTCCTTCATCATTCTCTCGGAGTTGGAGAGAACTCGTCCTCGAGTTCGGCGTTCCCTGATTGATGCTGTAGTGTAAAGGTGAACTCCTACAAGTAATTTACCCACTTAGCGTGTCGACTACTCAACTTATGTTGACCGTTGATGTACTTCAAAGCCTCATGATCTGTGAATAAGATAAATTCCTTCTGCATGAGATAATGACGCCAATGCTTTAAGGATTGCACAATAGCATAGAATTCCAGGTCATAGGTAGAATAATTTTTCTTTGCACCAGATAGTTTCTCACTGAAGAAGGTAATAGGGAGTCTGGATTGACTTAGAATAATACTAATGCTAATGCTAGATGCGTCACATTTTACTTCGAACAGTTTGTCGAAATCTGGAAGTGCTAGAACAGGTGCTTCGGTCATCTTTTGTTTCACCAACTGAAAACTAGTCATAACTGTTTCATTCCACTTGAACTCGCGCTCCTTGAGGCACTCAGTTATAGGAGCAATTAAGGTACTAAAGTTCTGAATGAACCGACGATAGAAAGAGGCCAATCCATGGAAACTTCAGACGTCATGAATGGTTTTTGGCTGTGGCCACTCTAAGATTGCCTCTATCTTTGATGGATTTTTGTTGACAAACAAGGACTCCGTCTTTAGCTTCTCAAAAATAGTTCAGAGGTGATCAAGGTGTAAAGCCCTCGTCGGACTCTAAATAAGGATGTCGTCAAAGTATACAACTATGAATCTTCCCAGGAAAGGCCGCAAGACCTGATGCATGAATTTCATGAATATGTTGGGGGCATGGGACAGTCCTGGAGGAAGGTGTTCGACCATCAACTCAGCGAAGTCTGATAAGAGTTGTTGCACTTTAGCTGGTAGATCCGAGTCCAGGTCTATTACATTGCTTTTTAAAGGAAGCAAAGCATAGACTACATCTCTATGCTTTATCTCATTCAAAAATCTGGACATACAAAGTAGTGTAGAATTATTGGTTACCAAATTTGAAGGGGTTCCTTCTCGTCGGGGAGCCAATACTATGTTTCTCCCTTTGATGCTGAAGGTGTATGTGTTCTTCCGCCCATCATGAATGACGCTGCGATCATATTGCCACGGTCGTCCCAACAATACGTGACATGCATCCATTGACACAACATCACACCATGTTCGATCATAATACTTGCTGCCAATAGAAAAAGATAAAAGACACCTCCTATCTACGGTTACCTCACTTCCTTTACTTAGCCATGATAACTTGTGGGGTTTTGGATGACGATCTATCTTCAATTGTAGCTTTTGAACAACTTCCTCGGATATAATATTTTCACAACTTCCACTATCAATGATCATCTTGCAAACTTTGTCTGCAATCGTGCACGTCGTGTGAAAAATGTTGGTTCTCAGCCAATCATCTTCATATTCTTCCTTAGGGATCAGTAGGCTCTTGCGTACGATGAGAGTCTCATGACCATTGCCATAAAGAACCTCGTCATCAATATAGTCATCATAAATCGGCTCATCAATCTGTTCGAGTTGATCCTCTATGTCTTCCTCAACTAGCAGAGTCTTGTTTTTGATCTAAGGATCTTTTACACTCCGAAGCTCGATGCCCCTGTTCACCACATCGAAAACACTTGATAGTGGTCTTAGGGTTACCTTGTGGTGGCTGCTGAGAAGGGTGCGGCTCTTGAGGGCGAACAACTTGATTGTTTTGATCGCTCCTAGTCGTCGGTCTTCGGTTTAGTTGTTTTTCAACTGTCAAGGCTCGCTGATAGGCCTCCGAAATGGTCCAGAGAGAGTGAAGGCTTAGGGTGTCTTGTAAGGGTTGACGTAATCCCCCTAAATATCGTGCTACCATTTGCTCCTCGGTCTCGGACAAATCATTCCGAGCAATAAGCTGATAGAATTCCTCTGTATAGTCGTCAACGGTTTTAGCTCCTTGCCTCAAGGTATGGAGTCGTTGATACAATGTTTGGGTGTAGCCGAAGGGAAGAAATTGTGATCTCATTAGTTTCTTCATTTTTTTCCCAATCAGTGATTTTGGATTTACCTTGTCTCTCCCGTGATCGTCAAAGTTGCTCTCACCATGCTGAAACTCGACCTCTTAACTTGATAACGACCAACTTTACTTTGATGTGATCAGGTACTTCTTTATATTCAAAAATCCTCTCTACTTCGTTGATCCAGTCAACAAAGCCTTCCGCTTGTAATGTGCCAAAAAAATCAGGAAGATCCACTCGGAAACCAAAGTCCCCAAATCGTTCCTCTCGACCATGGTGTTCCCGATATGTAGCACGACGATGATACGGGTCCTCGAAAGGAGACTTAGAGTTACCATCAGAGATCTCATGATCTTCAAGATCCCGCGCTGCCAAATGTTGGGTTAATTCCGCAACTTACTTCTGTAAATCCTCAATCATCATTATATCTTGGATACTACGATCACGGTGCTGGGCTTCCTCAGTCGGAACCTGCCTGTTGCGACCACGACCACGTCCATGATGACCCTCCATTGGATCTTAATGGGCTCTGTTACCAACTGACGCCGGACAGAATATAGATTATTCTGGGGCGAGAAGTTTCGGAGGGTTTTACTAGAAAAAAATAAGAAAGTAATAACAAGATAAGGAGTAGCCAAAACTAGGCTTAAACCTTATTGAGAAAAATAAGTGCGAGAAGAGAAAAATAGAGATATAGCCGTAACGTGGCTTAAGCGAAGCAAATTGATTCAATATTTAAACAACTTGTCCTAAACATCATCTAAGCATGAGTTTATATAACACTCATATCCCTAAAAAAACTCTAAACAAACCAGACTTATTCTCCTAAAATTTAGGAACAAATTTAACCAATAAAACTTGTTTCCTAAAATTTAGGAACAAACTAAACAAAAAATATATAACCAATTAAAAAAACCCATCAAGACATGGTTTCCTAAGATTTAGGAACAAACTAAATAAAAATATATAACCAATTTAAAAAACCCCTAAATATATAAATCTGAATATTATTTTGGATCCCTCCTGCATCAGCGCCCAAACTTGACATCGAAATGATATTCTTTGAGAAACTAGGAACAAAATAACAGTTTTCTAAATTCAAAACTAGTCCACTAGGCAAATTTATTGAATAAGTTCCTACAGCTAATGCAGCAACTCTAGCCCCATTAGCCACTCGTAGGTCCATCTCGCTTTTGACAACCGTCTGCAGTCACTTAGACCCTGCATGTTCGCACAAATGTGAGAACTACTTCCAGAATCTAACCCATGATAAAGAAACAGAAAGATTGCACTCTATCATAAAGATACCTGAAGCATCCGCTCCACTGGCATTCTTCTTCATGAAACTGTAGCAGTTTTTGTTCGAGTGACCTTTCTTGCCACAGTAGAAGCACACAGCCTCCTTCTCATTAGATTTGGGCACCTGCGTCCCCTTTTTGAGCTTCTTCTGAGCTTGATATTCAGGATTCTTCACTGCATTAGCCTTGGGATTAGATTTTCCGGTGCTAGGGCGCTTGTTGGTCTTTCTTACCATCATTGTATGCAGTGAAGGATTTACCTTCATATCCTTTTTAGCAGTTTTCAGCTTTGTCATCAGATCAGTCAAACACTTGTCCATAGTGTTCATGTTGAAGTTCAACACGAACTGGGAGAAAGATGGAGGTAGCGACGACAAGACCAAGTCAATGGCCAAGTCCTGGTTCAACTTGAAACCCAAGCTCTCGAGCCTTTCTATGTACCCGATCATCTTGAGTACATGGGGCCCAACTTGATTTCCTTCTTCCAGCATGGTACGAAACAATGCTCGAGAGGTATCATACCTCTCTACTCTCGCACTCTCTTGGAAGAGCTCATGCAAGTGCTGATCAATCTCCCTAGCACTCATGTTCTCATGCTGTCTCTGCAACTCGGGAGACATAGATGACAGCATGATGCATTGCACATCCAGTGCATTTTCCAAGTACTGAGAATAATATGACTGATCTTCCTCCGATGCGTTTAGCGCAGGCTCATTCATAGGTTCGTCTTCGAGCACGTACATTTTTCTCTTGTGTCTCAAGACAATTTTCAGTTTCCTATACCATTCCAGGTAGTTTGAACCGAGTAGGACATTCTATTTCTCGAGAATACTTCGCAACGAAAGGGTACTTGTGTTTGCCATCTAAAATTTAAAGCAGAGTTTTAGTATTTATGGAATATATTTAATAAAAGACTTTATAACTCCTATTATTTTATTCAGGTCCAACAGCCCCCACTGTTAGAATCGGGAATTGATTGGTAACAATTCCTAATAGGATCGAAATCTTGAATCATATAGTATGCACACAGCTGAGCCGTACCTACATGCAATATTCATCAAGTAGGCCTTAACTTGTCAATCACCAATCTCTGTGACTTTCGATATACTTTTGTTGAGTCTTATATTCTCAACACTTGCCCCTCAAATCAATTGACCTTAGCTGAGCTAAACAAGTCAACGAATTTGATTTAAGTCAACCCATTACTAATTATGATAAATTATAGATGTTTTGACACAAGCCCACAGCTGAGCTGTACCGACTCATGTAAAAACTCTAACTATCATCACAATTATTAATGGAGGGCTTTCAATAAATCTTGACTTAATATATTTAAGGGATTTTATAATTATTAAAATGTCTCACCATTAATTTACTTCTTGTGCATCCACACAATCTCATTACGAGATCTATCTCTATGAATCTTGAAGTAATCATGTACTTCAACCATAAGGAATTCATATCTAAATCATAACATGTATTTCTCTACAGGTTTGATAGATAAAATTCATTTATACATTTCTATCATGTTAAATCAAAATTTCTTTGAAATCTCTTGAAGTACCAATCTTCAAAAATTTGAAGAAGAGGTTTTGAACTAAGATCCAACCACGATTTGCTCTGATACCACTGTTAGGTTCTGAGCGCAGCAGAATATTTATAATAAAGCAAAAATCTGCTCTTAAACCATGGATCTTTTCGTGGTACATATAGTTCTAAACAAAATAATGTGAAAACAAGCATAAACTGAAAACATACCTTGTAATCCTTTACTTATTTGTGAATAATATGATGAACAGATAAGAGCCCCACGTGTGACTCCTCTAGCGGTATCCACGCGCACAAGATCACGAACTAGATGATCCGTTAGGTGCTAGCCACTTGGATCGACAGAATTCTTTCGGATGCACTACGGATCTGGAGATGCGTCTCCAACTAGAGAAGAAGTAGTCGAAGGCTTCCCGAGAGAGATGGAGAGAAATCGCACAAGAGAGAGACAAAGGAGAAGTGTATCCTCCTCTTCTTCCAAGGGTGGATATATATAGCCTCCAAGGAAGATGAAGAGACATGACTCTTCATATTCTTCATTAATTTATCATAATTGCGACTTTTGAAATTCTCCATTAATAATCATTAATAAAGACTCTTCATCTTCTCCATTAATAATCATTGGTAGAGACTCTTCATCTTCTCCATTATTACCACAATAATTGTGGCCTTTCAAATTCTCCAAAGAGAATAAGAGATAAATTTACTCTCTCTTTGCTTCATCAAATAAATCTATATTTGATCTTGATCCGTTCTCGCTTTCGATATTTCAGAAATAATTAATAATCCAATTAATACTTTTCAGAAATAATAAATTCATTAATTTTAGTATCTACTAAAATAATCAACTACAGATATTGTTCGCGTCTATGTGCTATGCGTGCGACCCTCTAGGTTCTATACACGAAGGCAGTGTAAATCCATACACAGACTAAGGTAACCGTCTAGTAATAGTTTTTAGCCACCCAACGCGATAGAATGTTAGTTATAAATTAAAACCTCCATTAACCGATTACTGTGTAATTCAATCTCTTTATCTTTATCCTACATCCCAATTAATTCGGTGCAGTATGCATCATCACCAATTAATTACTTTACTTGATTTCCAAGATATAATAGACTCATCTTGAATGATAATCATTTCTCCCATGGCCATGGATTTCGAGTCACTAATATCTCTATCAAGCGGCCAGGATGTTAACTCCCAAATCCAAGAGAGCGATGAATCCTCTATTGACTCAACGCTATTCTCTCTATGTTTTGTCATACACCCAATTACCGTATTAATCACAATCCGATTAAAGATTGCTTTTAACGACATCAAAGTACATAACTCCATACATAGAATATATGAAGGTCTCAAGTCAAAAGATCAGTTACACTCGTTCGTTAAGATGAACTACCAATGATGTTTAATATGTGGTGTTCTCTTAAGCGGGTCGTGTCCAGTATACCTCTAAACTCAAGACACCCCCAAGTACAACTTGGATATCCATCCCTCCGGTGTATCTTGACCTAGTCATATTTAACGTTGATCTAGATATCTATGTCCCCTCTAGATATCTATCCGACCAAGGACGATTTTCAGAATAATATAACCATTAATCTGTGGGACTTTATCATTAATCATATACGTACAGAAAAGTAAATGATTAACGTCAAATACTTGCTTTTATTAAAATAATTATCAATAAATACATAAAAGTGTCTTGACACATAAGTGCACACACTAACAAATCCTCCCCATAAATTTAACTAGAGTGGTTAGTGCATAGAAGCTTGTTATTTGAAAGCGTGGGTTCGAATCTTGGAGTAGTCAGGACGTAATTCCTTAGTCTCTGTATGCCTCGTCCCACTGCGCATTAGCTTATCCAGTCATCATGATTTACCTCCTTCGTATTGATTATGAGACGGATTGGTGAGGGCGTTGGAGACGAGCAAATCATCTTTTACCACTCGATCACCCGCCTTTGTCACCCTCACTTTCACATTCGCCCTTGTCGCACTCGCTTTCAATTTCACATTCATATCACCTTTGAACCCTCCAACGTGTCAGCAACACCGAGATCTAATAATTTCATTTCAGCCGGAGATAGATATCGGATTGGTTCAAAGCATAGGCACTAAGGTTCTCCTTAATACCTTTGTTTTATTAGGGTCTTCTAATATTTATAGATAAAAATTATTAAATAAAATATAATTCTTAATTTGTTTTTAAAACATAAGTAAATATTTAAAATTACGAGTTAAAATTTTTTAATTATATTTCAATATAAAAAAAACTATATATATATATATATATATATATAGGGTTTGTTACGTTAACAACCTTCTCCATGCAAACATTGACCTTTTGTCGATTCAAAAATTTTTTATACTTAACACTATAACTCAAGCTAAAAAAAATTTAAAAAAAAAACTAAATACACATGGTCCACACTTAGCATATATGTGTAATATAATATATAATATATATAAATTTTATCTTATCCTAAAAAAAATTTTTAAGTTAAAATTTGAAATTATCTATTTGAATTTGATAAATTACTTTCTACAATTTTAATTTTGATTTTGATTTGAATTTTTTGTAATTATAAATTTACTTTTGAATTTATATTTTTTAGATTAGTGATTTTATTTTTTGAATTTTTAAAATTCGAAGGATAAAATGTTTAAATTACTAATAAGTTTCGAAATTATTTTCAATATGAAAAAAAGAAGGATGTTAACGTAATTTAACTTTGAACCTCACCAAATTAGTTAGGAATACTCTCAGTAAGGTCCAGATTTTTAATTAAACAGTAAGATATAAAATAAAATTTATTTTAGAAACCTATGTCTTATATGCATAAATCTTTAAAAGTATTAACTAAAATATATTTTATTTTGATTTCAATATAAGAAAAATGTTAATTAACAATCGATTTAAATTCAACTCGTAAATTTAGGGATCCATTTTATGGGGCAGGATCCTCTGGTCCCAAAATCCCTGGTCCATCCCTGATCCACACTAAAATTGTGGTCGGATCGTAATTGCGATCCGGCCGCAATTTGTTTCGATCCCCTTTAGGGTTCACCGTGTCCCTCAGATTATAGTTTGGGTTCGGACGGGTGGCCGGAGACCACCCGACGGCCTAAACCCTAAATCTAAAACCCTAAATCCTAAATCCTAAATCCGGATTTAGGGTTTAGGCCGTCGGGTGGTCTCCGGCCACCCGCCCGAACCCAAACTATAACCTGAAGGGCACGGTGAACCCTAGAGGGGATCGAAATAAATTGCGGCCGGATCGCAATCACGATCCGACCGCAATTTTAGTGTGGACCAGGGATGAACCAGGGATTTTGGGACCAGAGGATCCCGCCCTCCATTTTATTTCGGTATCTAAATTTATCAATTGTATTTAAAGAAGCAACTAATTTTGTTCATTAAAAAACAAGAAAGCCGCTGCTGCTGCAGGCTTCGCTTCCAAACCCACTACAACAAAAAAAAAACAGCATTCCTGATGAAATTTATCTACGAAATTTCGTCGGTAAACACACTTACCGACAAAATTTTCTCCGTCAGAATAATATCCGCCGTTAAAGGATTACCAACTGAAAATTTGTACCGTCGATAAAATTTCCGACGGAATTTTATTTCCGTTGGAAACTCATTCCGACTGAATAAAAAATTCCGTCGAAAATTTCCGACGGAAACGTAATTCCGTTGAAATTTCTGACGAAAAATGAGGTTTTCCCGTCGGAAATTTCAGACGGACAAACCTCGATTTCCGTCGGGAATTATTTCGGTATTTTCCGACGGAATATTAATTCCGTCAAAAAATTAAAGATTTAATTTATATTTATGTAATACCTAAGTAATACCATATATACATTTTACAATCATAATACAAACAGATATAATAATAATCCAGTCAAATACATGTGTTTAGATCAATCACTAGATCACATTCACAACTATCAAATTCACTAAATAACAACCATCACATTCACAATCATCACATTCACAACATCAATTACATTCAAAACAATATACAAATCATCACATTCGCTAGATCAATCAGATTCAAAATATCTTATACATAAAACTATTAAACATTCAACACATAAGCTATCAAATAATATCCTATAACAAACTATCAAACATCCTCTAAATATTCAAGCATATCCTTCGGCCTACTGCACCGAGATCCACAATTTTGTTTAGGTGAGAGATGGGTACGAACGGTAACAGCTCACGACATTTGCCACTAAAGCTATGTTTAGGACGTTTATTTTTTTAGGGCTTTATATATGTTTAATAGAATATAATTATTAATTTATTCTCAAAACGTAATTAATTTTTTTAATTTTTAGTAAAAATTAAATTTAATCGATAATTTTAAATTTTTTATTAGCTTTAGTTAGATTTGATAAATAATTTTATTTTTTTAATAATTAAAATTGTATTTAATTAATAATTTTTTATATCAAAATTAGATTTGTCTCTTGGCTAAAATTTCATCAATGATTTTTAATTTTTTTATTAATCAAATTTAAATTTACTAATCTAAATTAGATTTGTCTAATAAATTAAAAACTTTTATTAGTAATTGATATTTTTATAAATTTTTTTAAAGTTAAAAAACACATATAATTTTATTTTATTTTCTCTATCTTTATCTTCGTCATCATTTTTATATTGGTATCATTGTCCAATATTATTGTACTCTCTATTTTTATAATTTTTAATATAAAAAAAGACTATCAATTAAATAATTTTGTTAGATAAATTTGATTAATAGTTTAACAAACTTAAAATTTATCAATAAAAAATAGTTTATTGTTGTCTTCGTCAAAGTGTCTTATCCCAAATGATAAGCATAGAGACATATGTTGTTTGAAGTTTCGGGTTTGAATTCTCTTAGTGTCAAAGTGCCTTACCTCATCAAGCAACAATCTTCTCTTTAGTAAATTTAGTTTTATCAATGTTTTTTTTGAATTCCTTGAATCTTTTGGTGCCTGTTATCATTTTTTCCAGTTGTGATATTTGCCTAGCTCTTTGCCCCTTGTGAAGTTCAAAAGAATCATGGTATCCTCGATATTGATTTGCCACTAACGAACGATGCTCCAGAATCCAAATTGATTTGCCACTTTTAAAACCATTGTTCCTCAGTCATTTTCCATCAAATCATAAACAAATGCACCCCACGAAATAGATTGATAATTAACATATACGATATTATCATCTTAAAATTTGACAAAGTCGGTGTGTTAGTTCTTCTCACACGCTAGTCACAGCTTCCGAACTAACAACTCCCATAATTTACCTTCTTCGTATTGACTTTGGAATGAGTTAGTGTAGTGTTAAGATGCAGCTTCAGTTCCCACGGAGCTTAGTTGATTTGATAAGTGGTTGATTCGTTGCCAGTTATGATCTTAAGATTGAACCACGAGGATCAATTACCTATGAAAAAACTCATGCCAACCACTTCCTTCTTCAGTTATCATTCGTATTTGCTCTAGGGTAGGCTAATAGGGGTGCGGGGGCGAACGTATCGCCTTTTTATCAGATGAACAAATGCAACTTCAATCCTCTCAGGATGATCAATTGGTTGGTGTATGAGGTGTTGCTGCCATGCATGAGATTTGATGTCAAGTCCTGATTAGTAGCCAGGTTCCTGTCTCCTCTCATGCATTGGTTACTATTTGAGTTAGTACTCACCTGTGATTGGTGTATGAGGTGTTGTTGCAATGAGGTTTGGTATCAATTCTTGGTTAGTAGTCAAATTCCTATCTCCTCTCATGCATTGGTCACCGTTTAGGTTAGTAGTCATCCGTGATTGATGTATGAGGTGTTATCGTAACAAGGTTTGATGTCAATTCTTGATTAATAGTCAGGTTCTTATCTCCCTTTATTAGATAATAATACTGAACCATCTAAGATGAATGTTATCAACTTTCTCCGATAAACAAATGCAGCTTACCCTCATGAGCTGCAATTAGTTTATGTCAATAGACCTGAACAAATTTTCAAAAGAATATTTCAATCCTTTCTTATATATATATATGCTGTAATTATTGAGCGAAATCATAATAATTTATCTCCCTTCTAAAGTAAAGGGTCACGTTATAATAGCTATCGAAATGACTATTTAATTTGCTGCCCGTGAACAAATGCAAATTTATTAACAAAAAATTCTGTCCCAAACTCTAAACTTTCAGACGTGAAATTTCTTCTAACAAAAATTCTATAGAAAAGAAAACTCATCTATTTTTAAAATTAATTGGATAAAATTAAGATATTTTAAATGACGGAGCGGATTGAGCAAAACTAAATCCATGGAACCGATTCAAACGATAATGGGTCATTTAGCCGATTTTAAATTATGGAGATAGGATCGCTCACGGTAAGGGAATTAGTTGTTAACCCAGATATCCACGGTTCGATCCCCAACTACGGCGTATTTTACAAGAATTTATTTCTCCAAATGGGGCACGAACCCTGAGACGCTGGGCTTCTAGACTGTCCACCGTGAGCTTTCTGATTTACCCTGATGACCGATGGAAAATTTTTATGGGGCCGAGTCGAACACCAAGTTTAATTTGTCTGCTGCATGATTTTTTTTTTTAAAGATGGGATGGCTCACTAGTTGTTGAAACCATAATGGATCAGCTGTCTTTCTTTCTATGTCTTGTTTGCCCTATGCTGACAATAAAAAGCAAAGTCTTAATCAGGACACGACGCAGTGATTTCACTTGTTAACGACCGAGAAAAAAACAAAGCTCTTGGGTCAAATTTTATAATATTTAAATTTATTTAATAAAATAATCGAATCTAAAATCATTGATATATATATATCATTTTAAAAGAAGAACTATATATTTGAAAAAAAAATCTTTGGAATTCTTCCTCTCATAACAGTGGAGAGATTGAGATGTTTAGTCTATTCTAAACCAGTCCATACGTTTCTTAATCTTCTAAACGGCAAGCTAGTGACCCTATACATGTCTCTCAAGTCAAGGCCATGAGTCACACAAAAAGGTCCAAAACTCATACCTCTATTTCCTATCACGATATTCTCTTAGATTTTTTTTTTCATAAAAATCATCCCTTTAATTGTATTTGATCATGGTCAAGAACAATAGTGATGAAAATAAATCAATACAATAAATAAATAAATATATAACTAGCAAAATTATTTCAGCCTTAATTAGTTTAAGTAGCAAATTAAAGATGAGACACGCAACTTGTTTTAATAATAAGAAAGGCCTCAAATTTCATAATTAATTGAATTTCCAAAATCCAGTCATCAAGTCAAAAGTCAAATAGCATCGAAGAAGAAAACTAAAAGAGATTGTTAATGGACCATTTCATTTGAGTTTTTTTACTAGCTAGTAGACCATGTCATGTCATGTCAGGTGATGGAGAAGAGGTGAAGTAGAGGGATAATTATTATAAATATTTGAGATTAAAGATTTAAATAATGAATTCTAGATTAACACAAATTTCATAAGCTTATCAATCTATTTGGCATAGAATCGAATGATTCTTATGCTAATTTTCAAATTGGTTGGTGTGATTTTAACACAAAAATATTTTATTTGAGTTTTTCTACCTAAAATTTCCATTTAAAATCACTAGCTTTCCATTTTGTGGATCAATATAATCTATCGACACAAATATATGAATGGTAACTTAAATATATGTAAATGTAAATTCGCATGATGCTAAAATAGAAATTCGTATTGCATTGAGCAAATCTAATTGACTCGACTAAATTAGATTCACTGAGAGGTTCTCAATTCTCTCTTTCTTCAACCCTGCGCATTACGTGATGATGAAGCCAGGAAGATGCAAAGGTGGAACAACAACCTTAGCGACTCCTAGTCCCGGCCCCATAAGTGTCTAAGGAGGTAAATCACGATTTTACTGGTGGGGTAAGACACCTGGGGCCGAGAGGATTTAAGCTAGCAGATCAGGTTTTTACCTCGTGTGCGACCAGAGACTCTCAAACCTGAAACCTCCGATGCAAATAGCCAGACGCCTTACCAACCGAGTTAGCCCGTGGGGGCATGATGAAGCCAGGAAGAGTTATACAGGAGGAGGAGGTGATTTACTAAGAGGACTGAGGAGTTTAACTGGGGACATTTCTTCAGGACCAGGATTGAAGACCAGCGACTACAAGTTAGCTAGCAGCTGCGAGTGGAAAGCATCTAGATTGCACATTTCAAGAAAAATATTGTACCAGATAGTAGATAAACCCGGGGTGATCGGCCCGGCCCTATAAAAATTTCCCACCTTGCACATTTTATGAAAAAGCACAATATTGAAGTAGTGTAATAAACAAGGATCGAAGAAAGGAGAGAGTACTGTAGTTTTAATTTGGATGAGAAATTTATATTTGAACTTCGACTGTTCCACTCTTCTAACAGTTCATTTAGATGGTTATTTCATATTCAACCATGGGAAACATATCACTAAAAACCTATTAAAATAGGTTAATTAATGGTCTCCTATTTTATGGACATTTTTAAGCTCAAGTCCAATGCTCGAGTCTTCTTCGTACAACACTTTAATAGGTACAATATGTCAAGACAAAAAATTTATATATCTAGAAGATTAATGTATTTACCTCATGAACAATATGCTCACATTTCCATAGATGTCATCCTCTCTACGCCATGTATCTCCGGCATCACTCCTTTCTCCACCAAACTTGCTCTCATGATCACCAAGACAAGGGCAAAAATTTAGAAAATATATAGGCAATGATTCTCGTTCCTTTATGGTTATTTATCATGATTGATATATATTATTAAAGAATTTCATGATCTAATTACGTACTCACTCCAATTTATTCACCAATCATTCTCTCTCCCTTATCATCCATCACTTTCTCCCACTGCTTCTCTCTCCCAACAACTTGTCCCTGCCTTTTTTCATATGTATGTTTCTCTTGTCTCTCTTCATCATCTAGCTCACCAGGGCTCCTGCCGATGAAAACCTACACCTTGTGTCATTCAGCACGATTGATTAGGCATTTATGATTACCATTTTTTCACAACGTTGAGATCAGTCCAGCCAAATGGAACCCCATTTCCTGATCTCTCCCTCCATATCAGAACGCCCCCCATCCCCAAACCCTCATCATGTTCACGGGCACAAGTCAGCAGTAGTGACAGAGGCCAAATGAGCTGTGAGCACCATGGCAAGGAGGAGCTCGTCGAACCTTCGTTGAGATTGGGAACCGACGCGGTCCCGGGGTCTACGGCTGGTAAGGAGCACAGAGCCAAGCGGGGGTTTTCGCGGCTGAGCAGCGGGAGGAGGAGCCTCAGGGCCCCGAGAATGCGGTGGACTACCAGCCTCCACGCCCATTTTGTCCATGCCGTGGAGCTCCTCGGTGGCCATGAGAGTAAGCGATATATGAATTAACACATCGCAGATTCTTTGATCAGTGAACAGTCAAACTTAAGATTCTTCTCGGATCTGGGTTTGGATTCTGCAGGAGCAACACCCAAATCAGTCTTGGAACTGATGAACGTGAAGGATCTCACTCTAGCTCATGTCAAGAGTCATCTGCAGGTGATAAGAACAATAATCGACGCTCATCTGCTAGCTAGGGTTAGCATTTTGTTAGCCAGAAAAGTTTGAGACTAATCATCTTAATTTTTCTACGACGCAGATGTATAGAACAGTGAAGAGTAGAGCAGGTTGGGATTTGGACTTCCCCTAAACAGATAAATTATCTAACTAACATTAACACACTGCATGAATTCAAACTTCTCGCATCAATAAAATTGAACGAGATTTAATTTGCAGGGGTGCTCATGGATTGCAAGAGTGGGGAAGTGGAGGAAGGAGGAGTGGTACTGGTGGCAGCAGGTGATAAAGCTGGAGATCATGACTTCCTGAACCCTACTCCTTATGTTTCTCACATCTCATCAACAACCCCACCATGGCCATCAAGTGCAACTGCAGTAGCACCACCAAACAACTCTCTAGGTCTGTGTCTCCTCTTTCCTTCCTGTTCCAGGCTGCAGAGTAATCATGTGTTGTTATACCTTGAAATTTGTGCTTGGGTTTCAGCCGAAACCTTCATGCATGCATGCAGTGCACGAACAGCCGTGTCAGGGCAAGAAATCATGGCCGTGGTCATGGTCCTAGAGGATTATTATTGTCTGCAACTGCGAACAGTTTGAGTTTGTTAATTATATTGGAAAGAGGGATTAATTATATAGTTACTAACACAGATTACATTCTTGAAACAGCTCTCCCTTCACAGAGAATAATAGTACTCCAAACTACAGTACGTGAATATATAAAATTGTAATACATTGTTATATATATAACCATGCAAAAATATATTATGGTTTGGTGTAATCAACACTGTAGTTTTCAAACAAAGTATAATAGAAGATTTGGGATCTGTGTTAGTAGAGTTTTGGGACTAGCGTTTATATGATGCAGCTCACAGAGTTATATTTTGTAGTTATCTTCTCTAATTAATTAATTTCTGAATCCTGGCATTCATTTCTTTAATCTATAACTATTATTAATTGCATTATATATGTTATGGGCATTTAACTCTCAGTGTCAATTTTGTTTTTTGTTCAATCATATTATGCAGAAAACAGCATCCATATGGAGAAGGTTGTGCCAAGCTACCTTATTGGTTTCTACAAAATTCCAAATTCCATAATACTCTAACTCAAGAATTAAGTCAGGTAATTTTAGCTGTATGGTATTTATTAAGAAAAGTAATGTATAAGTCAGTATGTATCGAATATCCATCATTAATTCTTTTTAATAATAATTCTACAAAAATGAAAAATCAATTAGTAGATTTCAAACGGTTCAAAATTAATTTCTATGAAGTAATAACAGCTTTTTGTTCTTGCATATATACAGGCACAATCTATGGATCATGGTCAGCAGGATGAGTCAAATTAGACATGAAATGCTTGCCGACTCCAGGTGGAGCTCTTCAACTGTGAAATGAGAAAGATTATCAAATGAGTTGACCACCCTTTAATTTTTGTGTTTGTGAGTAATTGTTCGGTTTCGGAAAAGTTTCAAGTTTTAGTTAATAAGATTTTTTCCTTAAGAAAAAAGGAGGAAGAAAAATGGATTGGAATTATGAGTGAGGTCGGCTTGCAAGTTGAAATCCATGTATTTTTGGTGTGTGCGTAATTTTAGATTTTGTTTGCTGGTTATGTCGGGATTGGATCATTAACAATCAGCAGAACAGAGGATTATTGATATACAGGCACAACCTATGGATCATGGCAATTATTAATAAATTTACTTAGTCAATGACTTGGAGATTTTTAGTCTGATCTTCTGCTGGCTTCTGCGTTTTCTCCTTCGAGTCACCTTCTCTTTTCTCAGACCTGCTGCAAGTAATGCTCCTCCCTGGATTGGCTGCTCAGCTGCACCTGCCCTGAAGCCTTTGCAGCTCCGCAAAGAAAATCTCTACCATGTTTGGCCTCTCTATGTCACTGAGCTAGAGAATGCTGGAGGTATTCACGAGATAGGCAGTCTAGCTACTTTGTGCTGGTGAATCAGTGTCTTCAAAACAGGGGAGTGAAAGAGAATTAATTTGCTGGTGGCTTCTTTTTGTTTACCATTATTGCAACGTAGTTGTCGTTTTGACCTCTGACAACTTTTTTTTTTTACTTTATCGAGAAGATTGTAAGGGACCAGGAGATCCCATGGACAACGAGACTTGTTCACAAAGCAGCTTTTAATTTTTATCTTTCCACATATTACTTTTGATTTTTACCATAATACACATGTTTGAGGTTGGAGAGGATTGCCGGCCCAAAAGAAGAGATTTTCTTAGGTGGTGAAGTCTAAAGCCATCTTTTTACTACTGGAATTGAAGAGAAAATAAGCCACTGCTTGTCGTGCTCCACGTCCGAGCTCTCTTTCATCATGGTAAGGGTGGGAGCAAGAGATGTGTGGAAGGAGGCAAGACCTGAGATGAGAAAGTGCATCTGCTTGATCTCTTATCTTTGCACATTTCTTTCTTTCTTAGGCTTCGATTGAGTTTATAGTAGGGTTCGTTTCTCATTTACTGAAACAAGTCGATTCTTTTCGTCTATTATTTGAGAAAACAATAGGATTAGGAACTCCAAAATTTTGTTCTGTTTGCAGCTTTAGCTCCTGAAGGAATTAAAACGATAGCTGTGCCAATGCAACTGTAAACACACGGATCCAATTATTTTTCCGTTCATGCAACACTTTCATGGAATCACTGCTAGTTCTTCCAACTGCAAAGATCCAATGAGGTATAACTGCCCTAATCTTCAGAAAGTATTTGATGTTGTCTGAATCGACTGCTTAGATTGATGACTCTTTGTTTGCAAAATATTTCTTATAATTTTGATTGTGTATATATACTCGAGTTAGTTTATGTGTGAATTAGATGAGTGTTTACAAAGGTAATGGAATAAATTCTATGGGTTTTTCAACACTAATGAAACTACGTAGCACTTTTTTTTAAAAAAAAAACACGCACACTAAGAAGTGAAGTGAAATTTTCCTATCGTGTGGATTTCAGTGCTGTCCCTTTCGTCACTGTCACCATTTGAAGATAGACTGAGTTGATCCAGTGTATATCCATCTGTTTGATTTAACTTTAGAAAAAATCATACAACCACTTGGAAAAACCGACGTTTACCAAACTTTACCAAGTATAAAAAATAACCAATTTTCAATTAAAAAATACTTACAAAAAAAATTATAGCAACGCTTTTTTTGACTCTTTTCATTAAATTTAATTAATTATTAAAGAGGGTCCTATTTTGAAAATTATTTAAAGGACAACAAACATCAATTGATAGTTAAAAAAAAAACTCTTCCACTACATCTTCTTTCTGTGCACTCGAAGTACATGAAGCTCTCTTTCTCTCCAATGTCACATACTAGAATTATTTATCTTTGTGGCAAACTAGATTGCTTGCGATTCTCTTGATAATGTAATTAATGTTGAATCAAACAAAGAGTGATTAGTTATCACACTAATAGACCAGATGTGTACCCCACTAACAATTTGCATTGGCCTATTATAAAATGTTAAAAGGGCAAATTATATATATATATTCGCATACAAAATGCAAAAAAAAAAAACACTGATGGATTGTTTCTTTTTTTAGCTTTTATCACAAAATATTCAGCAATCCACATGTGCTGATCCCTTTGACAACATGGAGGAACTCTTTTGCCGCGATCGCACCCCACATGTTTCGTCTCTTTCTCTCCAAAGTATTATATATACATGTACCGGAACATCTCATGCAGCTTTGCATGCATGAGACTTGTCTTCTCTAATTCTCGCTTTATTGTCAGTTAAGTATACTCTAGCTCCCATTCTTAACTGCTAAAGGTCCATTATAATGTATTTCATGCGTGCATGCATTGGATTTGGCTCAATGTGACAGAGCTATGGTTGGCCAACGTCGCCTTGGCGGACAAAAGACAGGCCACGGCATCTGCTTTGAGCAGAAAGCATGCAACAACTGCCTTTTGCTTTTTAATCATATGAAGTATAAGTTTTTTTTCCTTCTTGTTTGTTGATCAGAAATGAATGGTTTAAAAGGAAAGCTGAAATACTTATGTAAGCCGAAGAGAGGTAATCGACAATAATGGTCAGTTTATCTGCAAGAACAGATAGTGGACTAATGGTCCACGCCAAAGATCTATGTCCGTCCTTGTTGACCTTTTCCCCCTCTGCACCTTCCATCTTGCTAATCTGCAATTTACTGATCGCTGGATTAAGCAGCAATTGATATTACAAGAGAATATTAAGTTGACTAATTGGTTATTAAGGCACTCTGCGTGATCCATGCAAGCGTCAGTCAAAATCTAGTAGCGACGGTCAAACGCAGTTTGCCGCAGCCGTCCACGTGGTCAATAACGTCCACGCAAATGTAACCGCCGCCGTTTCCTTAGTCGTTAAGCCAACACTTCATCTAGACCTCGCCACTGCAGCTCCAATTCGCTACTGGGTCCTCTGATTATATTCCTTTCCACCCACCACTTTCTCCATGCGCCTTGCACCATCCACCGTTCTTTTCTCCACTCAACGATCGGGATCAATTCCCGCACAGAATTGGATTACGAGCGCACTACCGTTCTTTTATGGATGCTCCGTGCCCGCCCGAACCGCACGATCTACAAATCCAATAATTCAGCTCCACGTATGTAATCAAAGTGGGACCCGGTCCTCCCCGGTTTCTTTAAATAAGACGCCACTCCTACGCCTTCCTTCCCTTTTCTCCCGCCCCTCGCCTTCTCCTGCTAATTACTCGCCATGCTGGTCCTCGACCCTGCCTGGTTCGACTCGCCGGGCCCGGTTCGCTCTCCCTCCGGCTCTTGCGAGCCGCAGTCCACCGACAAGCAGCGCCGCCTCCGTCGCAAGATCTCCAACCGCGAGTCCGCCCGCCGCTGCCGCGTGCGCAAGCGCCGCCACTTGGAGGAGCTCCAGACCGAGTCGGACCGTCTCAGGGCGCTGAACCGAGACCTTAAGAACCGGGCCGGGTTCATGTCCCATCGCTGCTTTTTATTCCGCCGCGAGAACCACCGGCTCCGGGCGGAGTCCGCCGCCCTCGTCCGGAGGCTCTCCGAGCTTCGCCAGCTAATCCTCCTCCGCCACGTGTTGATGGCGGCGCCCGGAACTGGGTTCGCCGGTTTGGTTTACGAACAAGCCTTGGCGTCGCTAATGACGTGAAATTAATTATTAAATGAATGGACTCGCTTAATTTGGTGTGATTACGAGTTTCGATTAGCTTCGCCTATTAATCAAATCAAATAATTAAATAACAAAAAAAACATGGATTATATTCCAACTTCAATAACAAAAAAAAAGGAGTATCCATCGTAATTAATTTAACAGTGCAGCTTTAAATCGGTGATGAAAATTAGTCAATTGGATTGGACATAAATCAACCACCAAAAAAGTGGTTATGGTGCTGATGGCCGAGGAGCCAGAAAAGTGCGATAACTATTCCAAATGAACATGTGAATGTATTTGTTTTAATCTATCTATCTATCTAGCTCTTCGAGGTGCGATCAATTCAATTCCACGAAAAAAGTTTCAACGATAAATTTGAAATGTTGAATTACTGAAGCCGACGTTGGTGATGGATTAAATTTCCACTGATGTTTGTCAGCACAGTCAGCGGACGGTGACATCGTATCTACCCATTGGAAAATCTTCACCAGACAGAGAGAGGTAACACTTGTGTTATTTCACTAGTAATTATTTTTTAAAATCTAATAAAAATATGATTTGTGAAATATAAACATTATAATTTTAGAATTACGTTGCTTAATAAATGCATACAAATGTATGGTGAATAGTGTTAAGTTTTATCTTTATCAATTATATTTTTAAGAAGTTAATTAAATTATATTATTCAATTATGTCTAGTATTCTCATTACAAATAATAATATATATATAAAAAAGAAAAGCAGCAGAGGCAGAGCATCTTTCTTGCTGTAATGCAAATTAAAATGTCGTAAGCCACAAATATTTTCTTAATATAATCCATTATTGTTTATTTATCTAGTTGTCGGTGGTTTCTTATCCGGACCACCACCATAAGCAAAGCGAAGAGCATCGACAGTGTAATGGAGAAGCAATCTAAGCCGCTAATCGTGGCGATGAAGGGCCACCCAGGCACCGGAAAATCCACCCTCGCCGCCGCCCTCGCCGCCGCCCTCTCTTGCCCGCTGCTCGACAAGGACGACGTCCGAGACTGCACCCTTTCCCTGCAACACGTCCTCGCCGCCGCCACGTCCTCCGCCGCCGCCGCCTCCCTGCTCAACGATCTCTCCTACTCCGTCCTCTGGCAAATGGCCGCTACCCAGCTCCGCCTCGGCCTTTCCGTCGTCATCGACTCACCGCTCTCCCGCCGGGCCCATCTCGACCACCTCGTCGACCTGGCCCACAGCGGCGACTCCTCCGCTGGCGCCGCTAGGCTCGTCGTCATCGAGTGCCGGCCTTCGGACGCCGACGAGTGGCGCCGCCGGATAGAGGCGAGGGGAGCCGCCGCCGTCACCGAGGCGGCGGGAGGCGGCGGGAAGGGGTGGCATAAGCCGGCGACTTGGGAGCAGCTGCAGGAGCTGTTGGAGGACTACCAGGGGTGTACGGACTACGACGTCGGTGGCGTGCCCAGGCTGGTCGTCGACACCACCTCGCCGGAGACAGGATTCAAGGAGACTGTGTCAAGCGTGCTCGAGTTTATACGCCTCTTTTAGCCAAACAAGTCGCGAGGTACTCAAACTTGTAATCTCTGATGATATTCCAGAAAAAAAAATCGAGAAGATTAAGATCAATAAATTAACCTTTTAACATTCGATTAAATCTTGATTAGAATGAGTTCTTACGGGACGCTTACACACACACAACACCAAACACATGGACATACTTCTTTGACGAGGAGTGACTAATTGTTGCTCGCCTCACTCTTACACATCAACCTAATGGCAGTGAAAGCATTCATGACCAAGAGCAGCACAACTCCGATGAAGGCAGCAACAAGGGCCACCCCTCCACGAATACAAAAGGCCTCAAATCTGTCGCAGATTGGATTCCACCGCGCGTACTTGTTCCCGTTCTTCCCCAACTCTGCCATGGAGGCTGCAGCTGCTCCTCCAGTCGCCACCAAAGCAAACATCACCTGCTCAAACATCACAATTAAGTAAATTAAAAGAGCTCTCTCCACGCACAGTCCACAACGACGATCGACAGAAGCTTTTGATCAGGCCTAATATATATTTACCATGTCTGAAAGATGCGCCAGTACATCGTGTCCTCTGTTCTTTAAGTATGGCCCGAGCAGCATCGCCAGTAGGTTATACAAGCTCGCTATCGCATTAGCAATCACAAAGTATCTGAGACAGAGCCAAATGTCAAAGTGAAACACTGTAATGGATCTCAAATCTGGATGCTAGAGAAGAATGCTCACACGAAGGCAGGTGTTTGCTGAAATGCCGCAGTGAAGGACTGGAGGATGGGCTTGGTGCCCACCACTGCCACTGTCACTGTTATCGTCTCCCTGTTGAATGCCATGAGCCCTGCAGCCGTGGAGGTGGCCACGAGAGCTGCCAATCTCAGCGAGACTAGTAACTGAGCCGCCATTTTCGATTTGGACAGACGGCTCAGTGTGCTCTCCCTCTCTGTTTGCTTCCCGTTCTCATCTGCCATTGATAGAGAGGAAGGGATTCTGATTGTTGGAATTGAGAAGAGAAGTGACGACGTTAAATAGGTGAAGTTGCTCGGTTGAAGTAAACAAAGCTAAGGGTTGTTAACACGCTTGAATAAAGCAGAGCAGAATGCAGATCGGCACAAGTAAACAAGTTAAGGATTGCTAACACGCTTGATTAAAGCACAGCAGATCATGATTTCTTATGGGTTTAATCAGCTTCCTGTTCCTGCCTGCCTCCTGCATTTTCATACCAAACCTCGTTATACACTCACAGACTCGCATGAATATTATTGTTCAAATTTAATTATAAAAATGTATTAATCTGTTTATGCCGCACTATTTAGAGATGAATAGATATCAATTTATAAAGCTATAATTATATGTGAATTCTATTTAACTTTTTATATAAATAAAAATTATTCGTGTATTATTATTGTTATTTAAAATTCATTTTTTAAGTAAGACAAAACACCTAAACGAAGAGACGTATTATAATTAAAGGAATGTATTTACATTCTAATTGATATAAAATAAACAATTTAGGAATGCAGAAGATTTTTTTATTTATTTTGACAAATAAAAAAGGAACGTAATTGTTGTCAATATTACAACACACGACAATCAAGCGAGTTTTTTCTGTTGACCATAGTCAACGATCAATTTAAGATAGCAATTAAAAGAAAAAAAAAAAATAAATTAGGATAAAAAATTTGCATGCACTCCCTGATGGGATTGACAAGACAGTTTTGTGTGTTATTTTTTTTATCAGTATAAAAGAGTAAAATTCAGTATAAATTTTTTGAGATTGAGTACTAATTTAAGAAATTTGAGTATTATTTAAAAAAATTTGAGTATAGATTGTTTTAGTATATAGTAAAAATTTGAGTATACATTATCAAAATTTAAGTATGAATTGATTTAGATTGAGTAGTATTTAACAAAATTTGAGTATAAAATTTTGAAATTTGAGTATGTGAGGTTACATCCACCACATCAAGATTTTCACATGAAGGGTCACCGAAATTTTATACTCAAATTTCTTAAATTAGTACTCAATCTCAAACAATTTATACTCAAAGTTTTATAATGTATACTGAGTTTTCACTCTCTTATACTCACCACATTAAGATTTTCAAATGAGGGGTCATCGAAACTTTGTACTCAAATTTCTTAAATTAGTACTCAATATCAAACAATCTATACTCAAATCTTTATAATGTATACTGAGTTTTCACTCTTTTATACTCAATTCATCAGGGAGGATGGTTACATTGTCTAGCATGGTTAGTTTTCTTTATTGTTACTTGTCTAGTTGGCTTTGTTTCTGTGTTGGCTTTTTTGCAATTTGCCAGAGGTTATTTTGGGTCCCACCAGCGGCACGTCTTGGTCTTGAAGGGTACGTTGTTGGGTGGCTACTTTGCGTTGGCGAACTACGAACTTTGCTGAAATTGGCCCGTACGCCGTAGAAATATACGGATTTCTATTTTTATGCATATTCTCTCGCCCATCTTACAAATCCCTCTCGGTTCGACGTCGTCGCCGGCGGGCCTCCTCGTAGGCTCCTAGCCTTTCGCGGTGATGTACGCGATTCTGTAGTTACATGGATTCATGATTTACTCTGTTATTGATGATTTATTATTTCCGTCAAGAAATTGATCGCTGTCCTTGTCGCGGTGTTGTATTTTTCTCAATCCGTAACCTTTTCTTCTTGTTTCTAATTTGATGAAAAAGCTCAGTAGATTGAGGGAAATCGTTAGACAAAGACTTGCTTTTTGCTTTTTGTCTTGATTAACATACACACATTATTCAGTATGGATTTTTTTTTAATAAGAAGAGGATTTAGCAAATCTGTCGTAGGTTTGTGCAATTTTCTATTAGTTATTTGGTGTTTTGTTGAAAAATACGACGAGAGTTGAGTTATGTTTAGACATGTATTACGTTGAAGACTTAATAATTCTAGTTCTGTGTATAGAGGCTTGAAAGATGGGTTTGAAGCTCCAATCGTTGAGTGCATTTCCTCGTGCTGAAGAGCACCTTCTAGAAAAAACAAGATGTGGAGCTGTTGGTATGCTTTCTTTGTGTATTACTAATTTTTGAGGTTGTACAATAGAAATTATCATAGATTCTGCATCGCCATTACCTGATTTAGATGCTTGCTTCCATAGATTAGTTTCATATCGCACCCTCATCTTCTTTATGGGTTCACATGTCTTTTCTTTTGCAGTTTCTATCATTGGGCTCATTGCAATTGCAACCTTGTTTACCCACGAGCTTAAGTATTATCTTACTACTTATACTGTACATGAGGTATGTAAACAAGTTTTGTAGTTCTTATTTAGTAGTCTAGCGTTGGTTTGCTAATTTTAATTTAGAAGTTTTAAAATATCCTCTGTATGTTCATCACATTTCATCACATTGCATGTGTTACACATGTCTTCACTTGTCAAAGCTACTTGGCTATCTTCAAGGACTAGTCTTTGTTATTTTGCTATCTTATCACTGGAAAAATTGTTCCTTATATGGGTGATCTATTCTGGCTATGATCAGTAATAATATATAGGTAGGATTAATGTTGACCTTACTTGCCATCATCAACCATCTCCAATATCAAGTGTTTTTTTATTTTGCAATTTCAGAGAAATTGGAATGGGAAATCATAGAAGTGTGATCTGTTCTTCATGATCTCATGCTCTTGATTTTACTTATGAAATCTAGTTTTATCTACCATTTAACTGGAATTTTCAATACAAGCTTTGTTGTTATTTACAAAAAAATCATCTTCTTTCTCTCTTAGATTTTACCTTTTTTTTTTGAAGTGTGTATTTACTTGGAGGACTTCTGTAAATTGCCATATTGTGTTAGATGTATCCTTCCATATGGTCCCTTTTAAATATATACAAAACCTTGAATTCTTTAGTGAAGAATTAGTCCGGATTGGAGCGAGTGCCAACTGATGGCTTGCTATGTATGATGTGTTTATATGGAAACAAAGAGGAGGCTCTTGTCAAATGTTGTTTGATATGTTGTCTCTTTACGTAAGCGTTGTTGCTCTTATTTTGAACTTTGAAAGGAACTTTTTACCCTTATCAAGTCATATCTTATAGTTAGCTAGATTGTATCATGTTTGAGTTGTTAATTTTTGTTCAATGTAGTGTAACTTGGTCACTTTTCAGATATGTATTTGAACCTTTATTATTAAAATTATATAGATGCACGAATCGTTTTTTGCCATTCTATCTTCTTTTCTAAATAAAAACTAAGCTATATGCTCTCTTTCTTTTACTCCATTAAGAAAAGATGATATACTAGATTCATTGTGTATCTTAAACCAAAGTTTTCCATCTAAAACATGATATTTTGCAGATGTCTGTTGATGTAAAGAGAGGAGAAACTCTTCCAATTTATATAAATATGACATTCCCTTCATTACCTTGTGATGGTGAGTTTTGCTTTTGAAACCCTCTAAATGTCTTTAAAAGACTTGTTATTTTAAGAAACTTTCTCAATCATGGCAGTCTTAAGTGTGGATGCAGTAGACATGTCTGGCAAGCATGAGGTTGACGTGCATGCAAACATTTGGAAGGTAAGATCATTTTTCTTTCAACACGCATTTTTTTATATGCCCTCTGAGATTTGCTTTTTTTTTGTTAGATGTCTCTTTTTGTGCTCTCGCCTCTAGAACTTGGATTATGCCGTAATCTTTTTCATTCTTAATTATCTGCACCTTTCTTGAACAATCTTTAAAAGTGTTGTTTTCCTAGCTCAAGCTAATCGTAAGATTGCAAAACTCATTCTTCATCAAAAATTGAAGTTGAATTAGTAGTTCAATTTTTAGCTTAATCTAAACTAGCTATTGCCTAATGGACATTCTGAATTAGGGTATCACCAATGAAATCATATGCTTATATGGATTAGACTTGAACTTATGGAACAAAACTATAATGGATAGGCCATTGCATGAGGTTTCCACCTATGGAAGTTTCCAAACAATGGCAGATCTAAGCTTAGGCACAGTAGGGCACATGCATAGACTAAAGAAAATTTGAGTGTATCATCCAATGCCCACCTCATCTCCTACTCTCCATTTTGGGCACTAGTGAGTGTGGAGACAACCACACCACTTCTTGGTGGCAACACGACTGTCTCTCCACCTCGTGTCATCCCTCCCTAATACTGGATCAGATCGTTTGAACTTTTTCTCATATCTATTGATAAAAATTTGAACAGTTAATTTGATTGTTGCACATACATGGAAGTATGAACTAAGATTCAGTATAATTGCATATTTGCATGTTGCTACAACAACTAGAAACCTCCATGAGTGAAACAAGATTCTGCAAACTTGGTTTCTACTTTTAAGTTAACAGGGTTAGAAATTAAAATAAATATTATGACTCAACAAGATTTTGCAAACTTGGTTTCTACTTTTAAGTTAACTGGGTTAGAAATTAAAATAAATATTATGATTCAACATATTGGTAAGATATATACATCGTGTTGATATTTTTTGTTATATTTAATTAGTGCCCTGCCTGAAAAAGAAATCTTTTTGTCATTGGATGCTATAGACAATTCTTTGTTTGACTGCCTTTTTGGCTTGCATTTACTATGGAATTATGGTTTTGTAATATTGTTGTGTTGATATGGAAGAATAGTGGGTCCTAATTTTAAAATTCTTTTTTTCTTCTTCTTAAATTGATCCCTTCTTTCTCTAGGTTAGTGTGTATAGTTGATGAGGCACAAGTTAAGTTGTTTTAGAGCGTAGTGTTATATAAGGTTACATATTTATTTTTGATATTGTAATGAATGCTAGACAGCTATCCGCAAAGCTTTTCATGGTTAGATAATTAACATAAAAGCTGCATCTAGGATTCCTTATATTTATTACTGATTTTGTAATATATCTGGAAATAATATTAAATTTGCTTCAAATTAAGATCATTGCATATCTAAGGATCTTATCCTTTAATTGAAGCTTCGTGTGAATCCTGAGGGCCTAATTATTGGCACCGAGTATTTGACTGATCTTGTCGAAAAAGAACACTCAGATCACGAGCATGGTAAGTACTCATATTACTTTTACCAATAAAAGTTAGTGTTACATTTATTTATGCATGCTGCAACAATATAAGTGAATATTTGAAGACTGTTAACTGCAAATGTGTTGGCATGTTTTCCTCCAGCTAAAGCCAGAAATGTGAACAAATTCATCCTATATGAGATTCATTGCTTATGTTGTGCATGCCATATAGTTGCTACTGATAAATAACTTTGGTTTAATTAAACATTCTTACTATTCAATTGGAGTAATTTTGTTGTTAAGTTTCAATTTGTTGCAGGATAGGTTGCTTTTTTTCCTTCTTATGCTTCCCGTCTATATTTTTTTATTGAGGGAATAGCATTAATGTTTCCTTTTGATTTTTTTTTTGAGAATTCTAGCATTATGCTTATTTAAACAAAGGATTAATGTAGCAACAGTTTTTTCTTTGATTACTTAGATATCCGTCATTAAACCTAAATGGCTAAAATGGTTCGTACTGAACAATCAACAGATAAATTTGGCCTGCCTCAAATCGTGATTGCAAAAGGTTCCAGATAACTAGTTTTTTATTATTTTTGTGTACTTCACATGCTTGTTTACAGCAGTTGTGCACATGACTATTTTTTTCTACCTACTGTTTATAAAACTAAAACTGATATTGGCTGGAAAACATTATTTTGATTAGGCGAGAACAACGACCATAATGAAGGTTCCTCTGAAAGGAAAGATGAAAATGGTTTGAATTCAGAAGATGAAGCGATGATTAAAAAAGTTATGAATGCAATGGAGAGGAGTGAAGGATGCCGAGTATCAATCTGATCCCTTTTTTGATTCCATCATCATCATTTGTTTACAGTTTAGTTACTACTGTTTCTAACATATTGCTTCTTTACTAACACAGGTGTTTGGGTATTTAGATGTGCAAAGGGTCGCTGGTAACTTCCATATATCAGTTCATGGATTAAACACAAATGCTGCTAGACAGGTGAATGTTTTTTCCTAACCATGAATACCTCACTAATCCTATGTACAAATTCTACTTATATATATTATAATCAACATAAATATACTTGATTCCAAAGATTTTTTTCACCCTGAATCTATCATTGAGTAGCCTTATTTAGGGTAAATCTTTGTAATATCCATGGATTTTTTTTTTAAATTCCATTTACAGTCTATATGCTTCAGATCATCTTTTGTTGATCAGATGGTTTTATTTAAATTCATATTTTTCATAAATTGAATGGCATGTCATCTCTTATATTTTATCTTTTTGTTCGTTAGCATGTATGATCATATTTATCGTATCCTGTTATGTTTATTATGTTCATTCTGGACTCACGTGCTGGTGACATCTAATCTAATTGTTTTTTGTGTAAAGATTTTTAGTCGAGCCAACAATGTGAATGTCAGTCATGTCATTCATGATTTCTCATTTGGTCCAAAGTGCCCGGGGATACACAATCCCCTTGATGGAACTACTAGGATCCTACATGATACAAGCGGCACTGTCAAGTATTTCGTCAAGGTGAATGGCAATTTTTGTCTCGAGTTAAAGTTAATTTGGCAGTTTTGTTTCCTTTACAAATTCCTTTTTCAGATATTAATCACTAAAATGGAAATGAACGATGCCAGAAAATAGGATCGATTAGAGATTCAGAGCTAATATTTCTTTTGATGCAGATTGTTCCGACTGAATATAGGTATCTTTCAAAAAAAGTAATGCCTACGAATCAATTTTCCGTCACTGAGTATTATGTTCAAACGAAGGAGCACCAACAGACTTGGCCAGGTGCGCATACCAATTATTGTACATGTCAGTTCCTATTCCAAAGATTTATAGTTCATTATTTAACATCATTTCGTGTAATGCAGCTGTTTTTTTCTTTTATGATCTTTCACCTATCACGGTGACGATAAAGGAAGAGACTCGCAGTTTTCTGCATTTCATTGCTCGTCTTTGTGCAGTTCTTGGTGGTACATTTGCTTTGACAGGTAAATTGTGTCTGGTATTGAGTAATCTTAAATACACATTGAAGTACAGCATTTGGCCTTCATCTCAATCTAATTTTCCTGCTGTTGAGATGGTGACAATAATAACTTGCTTTCTATGCTTCTCCAGGAATGTTGGATAGGTGGATCTACAGAATCATTGCTGCTTTCACAAAATCAAGGACCAGAAACAAACGAAGAGAGTGAAGAACGGTCGAGTGACACAAAAACTTCCAGGACCACACAAAAACTTCCAGGACCAAAATGTATATCAGGTCCATACTTGTTAAAATTTATCAATTGTATGGTCAATTGGGTTTGGTGGCATATTTGTTGGCAATTTTTAAGTGGGGACTCGCATGGTCAAAATTTCCCCTTTTAGTCGTAACTTGGATTGCGTTATCGAGTTGCATCCAAGTCATCTTTTTTTTAAATTATTTAGATGAATATTTAAATTATTATAAAAAAATTGGATGGTTAAATTAAAAAATAGATGATTAGGGAATAAAATATAAGGAAGGATATTTCGAGAATATGATCGGGTGACATATTTTGAGAATATGATCGGGTGATTTTAATAATTTGTCAGGAGCTATTATATTAAAAGGTTCATGCCGAGTGAATAGTATATATGATTAGGGTAAGTATTTGATTCAATTATTGAAATTGAATTAATCATTTTTTTCGAACTAATTAAATTGATCAAATTTTTAATAACAATGAAATAAACTTAATCGATAAAATATGAATTAGTTCGGTCAAAATTTGAATTAATCAAATTACTTTAATAAGAAAATTTTTCGTATAATAATTTTGATTATCCCTAAGATTAATAGGTTCAAATAATTTATATCTAAATTATAAAAAAAATTAAGGACTATTCGAACTTTGAAAGCATATAATTATTTATATGGTTGATGAATTAAAAAGTCATCTAATTTCAAAATTATTGACATGAATATTTAAATTATCATAAAAAAATGGATGGTTAGGAATAAAGTATACGGAAGAATATATTGGAATGAGATGGGGGTGATTTTGATAATTTGTTGGGTTTGATTAGATTAAACGATTCGATCGACGTTTCATATTTTTCTCATAAACCGTTAAAACGGAATCAAATAAAATAAATTTTTTATTAATCAAATCGATTGATTTTTTTGATAAAATTCGAATAAATCTAATCAATAAAATATAAATTAATTCTGTGAAAATTAAATGAATTGATTTTTTTTAAATAATGAGAGATTTAACTTAATCCGTAACTGATTTTTTTAATAATAACGGAATAATGAAAGATTTATGGGTTCCAATTTTTATTTTAATTTTATTAAGTTTAATAAATTTTAAAATAGCCGAATTAATTAAATGATTTTTTAAGAAAAAAATTAAAATATTATTAACCCAATCGAATTTTAAATTCAATAAATTTATTTGATTTAACTTAATTTTAACTCGCCCTTAAATACGAGGGAAGGAAATAGGAAATAGATGATTCAAGAGGAGAGCCCAAAGGGTGACCTTGGCTTGGCTAATGTCAAGGTAATGAACATATTGACAATAGGTCTAGGCCCCGGGAGGGCTTCTCTTTCACGTCGATAGAGCTTCACGGTGAACTTTGGTCCGGGTCAGAGGTGCCAAATGGACAGTTATTTGTGGGCATTTGAAAAATGCCCCGACCAATCCACATAAACAAGTTGGCCTCGATCGAGCTGTGGTGTCCTGGTCATAGTCACTTTAGACATGAACTTGATTTGTTCCAGCCTTTTACATTAGTTATAAATATAAATATATGTCTTAATATATTTACAATTTAAATTAAATCATTTTAATTATTTTAATAATTTTTAAATTAAAAAAAAATAAATATTGTATTTACATGAACACCTTGCTAAACTAAAATTGTCTTATAAAAAATCATATTTTCTATAAAAAAATAAAAATAAAAAATAAACAAAAACACCCCCTAAGAGAGGGCAGATCCTCTGTCCCCAAAACATCTCCTATCCCGCCTATCCCGCTCCCCGACGAATCGTTCGATCGTCGATCGGACACCACCGACGGTTGAATAAAACTATACCTGGGGGGGGTACGGTCGTCGGGATCACTGCAATTGCGATCTCGTCAGATTCACCGTCGAATCTGACAAGATTGCAATTAAAGCGATCCGACCGATTCACCGTTCTTCTAGGATATCATTTGATTCGGTACAACGATCAAAATTCATCGGTGGTGTTCGATCGACGATCAGACGACTCGTCGGCCGTTGTCGGGGAGCGAGACAGGCGGTACAGATATATTTTTGGGACAGAGGATCCCAATTGCCCCCTAACATTCATTGGGCAGATGCTCCCGCGTGGCACGTGCCTGAAGCATCGAGATGGGTCCCAGATAGATGAGATTGATCCCCGACTGGTCGTGCAATTGCTTTGACGCTGCTTCTTTTCGCCTCTTTCTCCTCTCTATATAATCTCTCACTCCCACCATCCTACTCTGCTTTTCCACGATGGCACTGGCTCCTAGACCCCGGAGGTCCGTCCACTCCCGCGTCCCCTCTCGCTGCATCCGTAGTTTCAGAACCCTGAGGCCCCCTCCTCCCTTGTCCTTGGCATCCGTTGCCGTAGTTTCGCCATCAATAAGATGATGGTGAAGATGATGGCCAGATCTCAGATGCGGGGAAGAATAGCTGCCTGGATAACACTGGTGGTCGAGGTCTTTGAAGCTGCAAAAAAATCAATTAAATGGGCCTGGAAATCATCCCAATCAGCCGAAGTTGCATCAGACGCGACACAATATGCGTCCATGTGGGCAGCAGCTACTGCCTAATCGGGGGTAGAGGAGGCTAAATCAGCCGCGACACTGCCAGACCCCATGCCAATGGACATATCTGCCGCCACTGAAACTGAAACCTTTGACGTCGCTAGAACAAAAGCCTCTGACGCCGCAAAAACCTCTACCTCGAGTTCGTCGCCGTGGGCAACCGGATGATGCTGCCGACACCATGATCCGTAGGCTCAGATCCGGGCCGAGTACAGTTACGGTAGGTACAGCCGAACATGATTGAGTACATTTCTACGCTTTCTTAGCTATGATCCCTAGGCTCATATCTGGACCAAGTACATTACAATTACGGTCCAGTTTCTTAGCTAGCTACATTTCGTACATTTCTACAATTTCTTAGCTATGATACGCAGGCTTAGATCTGGACCAAGTACATTACTGTTACAGTCCAGTTTGCTATATTTCTTACATTTCTACAGTTTCTTAGCTAAGGTTTTTAGTTTGAGACACCTGCGCTACATTTTTGAGTTTGATGGTAGAGTTTGTTGGCTACGGTAAATTTCGAAGCTACGGTATGGTACTCTTGTTGATTCGTGATCTTGTCTGATGTTTCTTTACCCTGGGTTTCTTTTAAAATGATATGGTAAATGTCACATATAAGCGTATATTATTTCATATCAACTAAGTAATGAAATGGTTGGAGGGTGAAGGGATGATAGCTAGGGGTGAATATTCGGTTAGAACCGAACCGAACCGAACCGAACCGAATAAATCGAAAACCGAATAAACCAATATTTTTCAAAATAACCGAACCGACCGAATTTCTTGATAAAAACCAAGAACCGATAAAATATCGGTTAATTCGGTTTTTAATCGAATTAACCGAAATTTTAAAATTTTATTCGATTTTAACTGAAACTGAAACCTCTGACGCCGCTGAAACTGAAGCCTATAACGCCGCTGAAACCTCTACCTCGAGTCCGCCGCCGTGGGCAACCGGATGATGCTGCCGACACCATGATCCGTAGGCTCAGATCCGGGCCGAGTACAGTTACGGTAGGTACAACCGAACACGATTAAGTACATTTCTACACTTTCTTAGCTATGATCCCTAGGCTCAGATCTGGACCAAGTACATTACAATTACGGTCCAGTTTCTTAGCTGGCTACATTTCGTACATTTCTACAATTTCTTAGCTATGATACGTAGGCTTAGATCTGGACCAAGTACATTACTGTTACGGTCCAGTTTGCTATATTTCTTACATTTCTACAGTTTCTTAGCTAAGGTTTTTAGTTTAAGACACCTGCGCTACATTTTTGAGTTTGATGGTAGAGTTTGTTGGCTACGGTAAATTTCGAAGCTACGGTATGGTACTCTTGTTGATTCGTGATCTTGTCTGATGTTTCTTTACCCTGGGTTTCTTTTAAAATGATATGGTAAATGTCACATATAAGCGTATATTATTTCATATCAACTAAGTAATGAAATGGTTGGAGGGTGAAGGGATGATAGCTAGGGGTGAGTATTCGGTTAGAACCGAACCGAACCGAACCGAACCGAATAGATCCAAAACCGAATAAACTGATAAAACCAAGAAAACCGAACCGATAAAATATCGGTTAATTCGGTTAAACGATTTAATCGAAATTTTAAAATTTTATTCGATTTTAATTGAAACTGAAACCTCTGACGCCGCTGAAACTGAAGCCTCTGACGCCGCTGAAACCTCTACCTCGAGTCCGCCGCCGTGGGCAACCGGATGATGCTGCCGACACCATGATCCGTAGGCTAAGATCCGGGTCGAGTACAGTTACGGTAGGTACAACCGAACACGATTAAGTACATTTCTTCACTTTCTTAGCTATGATCCCTAGGCTCAGATCTGGACCAAGTATATTACAATTACGACCCAGTTTCTTAGCTGGCTACATTTCGTACATTTCTACAATTTCTTAGCTATGATACGTAGGCTTAGATCTGGACCAAGTACATTACTGTTACGGTCTAATTTGCTACATTTCTTACATTTCTATAGTTTCTTAGCTATGGTTTTTAGTTTAAGACACCTGCGCTACATTTCTGAGTTTGATGGTATAGTTTGTTGGCTACGGTAAATTTTGAAGCTACGGTATGATACTCTTGTTGATTTGTGATTTTGTCTGATGTTTCATTACCCTGGGTTTCTTTTAAAATGATATGGTAAATGTCACATATAAGCGTATATTATTTCATATCAACTAAGAAATGAAATGGTTGGAGGGTGAAGGGATGATAGCTAGGGGTGAGTATTCGGTTAGAACCGAATCGAACCGAATAGACCGAAAACCGAATAAACCGAAATTTTTCAAAATAACTGAACCGACTGAATTTCTTAATAAAAACCAAGAAAACCAAACTGATAAAATATCGGTTAATTCGGTTTTTAACCGAATTAACCGAAATTTTAAAATTTTATTCGATTTTAATAAAAAAACAATATTTTATTTTATTTAATTATATTTTTATATAAAAAATAATTAAATTAATATTCTTATTCGGGTTACAAAATTTAAAACCGAAAACCGAACTGAATTAACCGATAACCAAATCGAATTTTGAGAAAAAACCCGAAATCCGAATTAATCGAACCGAATTTCAAAATAAAGTCGGTTCAGTTCAGTTAATTCGATTTTTCTGAATTTTTGCTCATCCCTAATGATAGAGTTAAAAGCACTAATAGGGATTTTGATCATTTTGAAATCTTATAGCTCAATTTAAAAATGAGCAATAATGAAAGAGAGCCACAACAGTAAAATTAAAATTGTTGTTATGTGACTTATAAGTCACGGGTTAGAGTTTGTCCTTTATTAGTGAATAATGATGTTTTTCTCTGAACTTGGTGTAAATTGTGCTTGAATTTATCTACTGAAATAATTTTACTTTAGAAGTGGTTTCTTGCCTCGTGAAAGTTACATTGGGGGCAAATTCCTCACACAAGGACTCTTATTAGAATTAAATTACCGTCGGACTCATTTTATGGGCATAGATAGCTAGATTATGCCAAGTAATATTGACATAAAACCAAAATACAAGAGGAAAAAATTAATTCTAAAAGTTTATTTGAACTGTAAGTTTAGAGCCTCGACGTTGCAACCTTCTTGGGGAGCAGGGGCTTGATGTACCATACATTGGGCACAACCGAATCATTTAGCGGATCATTCCATGCCACCTCATAAAATTTGGGGTATCCATGTCCATCATAGCGACCCAAGTAGTGATCAACATAGTTAAGAGCATCAACTAGTGCAACCGCATTTGGACGAAGCTGCAAAGTTCATTGGTCCATTCCCACGAAGCTGGAAAGTAACTTCAAAGAGGAGAAAAGAATACGATGGAATGGGAGAGATTAATAAACACACCTGGGAATATAGAGATCGAAGTTTCTCGTTGGCTAGTGCACCTTGCGTAGGTGTAATGTGCCCTGTCGCAATGAAATCACCGAGGTGCTTATGAACCAAAGAGAGAGCATGGACACTGCAGAGAACCTGGAGTACTTTAACTCCACGTCCTTGAATGCCTTCTTGCACCTTGTCAATGAATCTGAACATGGTGATATGGAATGGAGTCACTTGGTTATGTTTCTCATTGCAATTTGAGAGAACCATTAAAAGATCTGTGTGAGTGTGCTCGAGTTTTGGTATATAGCTTTGATGGTGCAAAAGTGGTTGAAATTTTATGCCACAGAACAAATTTTTTCTTTGGATTTTAATATGGCAGAGCCATGGTATAAATGTTCAAAGAACCAGAATTTATTAAGTTGGACTGTAAAAGTAGGTAGGATAATTGCTTGGAGACAATGATTAGTTGACAATCAGCAGAAAGTTCATGAAAAAACCCTGAAAGAGTGATCAGAGTGAAATGTCAAAAAGAAGAATAAACAACACTAAATTTGGGGCAAAAACCAAAAAAAGAAAAAAATGGGGCAAAAACCAGTTAGCAGTTTTTTTCTACATCACTAACAATATATATTTGAATATTTGATACATCTGAAGCAATATTTTAAAGAAACAAAGGGAAATGAGCAGCACGAACGTATTCATATACTTGCGCACCTACATCTACATAAATTTTAGGATTGAGACCAGCTGTAGCAGGTTCTAGGTTGACACTTAGTATCGTCCGAGATTAGAAAATCCTCGTTAATCATAGGTTGACACTTGGTAGAAACATACTTTTCAACCGACCCAAGTGTCACAATGCCCGCCCCTCAGCCACTAACGCCCAACTCTTTCCTGACTGTAAAGTTAGGTTCTTAGCTTCAGTAGACTTCATGCTAATACCGTGCGTAAGTTAGAGACCTTGACTTAGTCTATGTTGATAGGTAGACTACTTAGTTACTGAGAATTAGCTTGAGCAGTTCCACTGAGACCTTTAGGAATATCATATTTCACAAGACAACCTCTGTAATTAGCCTAACCAAATTGGAATGAATATGCTAGCCTTATAGTTTGCAACTTCTTTTACGTTTTCTCTAATTGGCCTAAGACCATTAGTACATGAGCTAAGTTTCTGTGCTGGTGAATTCCTATAAAAAGGTTAACATCCAATCTAACTTAAACCAAAGCAAGAATTTAAAAGATTTCCCCCAAGGAACATAAGTTACTGCAGACAGTAAATTCGCCCCTTCATTAGAGTGCAGACGATGTCTCAAGAAGAGAGCCAAATATATAGAGGCATTTAACATCTTCAGGGGTCTATTTTTATGAGTTAAAACACTACAAATACAGAAGATCAGATGCAAAAAAAATTAAATAACCTTCTTCTTGGCTTGGGAACTGACTAATGTTTTTGGCACAATTGACAACCATTCTAATAGCTCTCTAGCTTCAAATGCTTCCAGTATAACTGAAGGTTTCAACCAGTCTTCAGCTGCAAATGACAGTATGGGTGTAAGGGCCACAATTGATCAAAAGAAAAATTAAAAGCTGGCGAAATATCCTAAACTATCATCAATCAATGTATCTCTAAAAGTAAGTGTGACAAGGCATTTGTAAATAATCTTGGTCGAGCAATTTATTTTATAACTACATACCTACCACTACTCATCTTTCACTTCTTCTAACACATCGGCTCAATTATTGAGCAAACCACATCAAATCCAACACATTTTTTAAAATAGTTTACCAGAAGCCAGTGAATTATATAGCATACAGAGGAGGTTTTGTATGCTTAATTCTTGTCCTAAAAAAAATATTGAATGCCGACCTGTGAGAACGTCACATTTGCTCTGCGTCAAATGTTGTATTTTTCCCATATATGCCGTTGAACCAACAGGCTGTCTTCCGGAACCTAGTCGAGAAATAGTCTTCATAAGGAATCTTGAAACCTGACAATAGACAAGTAATTTTTGTATGGTTATTAGGTTTTCCATGTCTTGGAATGTGTGATCATATGTAAAAGAGCCACAAAAAGGTATTGATATGCTGGTGGAAGTGACTAGACCTTTGAGATAAATGCCCATTAACTAGAGAGGCACAAATGATGAGCCAAAATGCTTTCAATAATTAATGGTAAACTCAATATGCTTTATGCCTCATGAACCTCCTTAATCAGTTCACACCTTCCGGTAACTAAACTGAAGTAGAGAAGCCACTTAAGCGTTGAGGATCTCAAAGCAGAAAAGTGCAAATTAGCCTAAATTATCCCTAGCTGACAGCATGCTAAGCTGAAGGATGGCCATCAACGCAAGCATCACTTTCAATCCGATTCCACTTTTTAAGTTGATCATCTGACATCCCATAAGCTGAGTCTGCCTCAATACCATTTGTTATGGTTAGCTTGAATGAGATAACTAGCCCATTGTCATAATAGGCATCACCAACTAGCCCATAATGCTTAATATAAGCTAAGTGAATAACGATAAACTCATGCAAAGCCTAAGAAGCCTTCTTGATTAGCCCACAATACTAAGGCGGAATAGGGATGTGTCTAATTCAAGATTATGCACTTAGGACGCTACTCCTATGTACTAACTAAATTTCTGCCAAGAAGAATTGATGTAAAAGGAAAACACATAAAATTCTATGAAACTAAAGCAAGTGATAAATCACTATTCATCCACCATAAGATAACCATTTCCCTACCAGAGTTCACTCCTTTCTCTATAAAAATGTTAAGTAGAATACTCTAATAGTCTAAACACTGATTTATTATTAATTTCAACAGAAGTAGAAAAATCCATATCTAAAGCCAAGGCAACTATTGAGCAAAGGCAAAACCATATTCTTGAACATCATGAAACCTTCAAATTCATATACTGTAGAGAAACTGTAAAAGAACAAACCTCCAAAAAGAACAATGTTATCTCCTTCGTACGTACATGCAGGAACATATACAACACAGCTCTGGAAGCCCACTGCTACATATAGATAACCATGGCCACGCACAGTTTCCGACATTCTTCAATTCCATCCTAATAATTAGAAAACTGTTATCCATTAAAGGGTATGATGGGCAAGGAGAAAAACATTCTACTTTCCTACATTTACCACCAAGCTGTAGCTATCAGTCTTAGATAATTATTAAAGATACAATTGCATAATGTTGTAATGGCTAGTTATCCATCTGTATAACCAACTCTTTCCAGATACACAAACAATCAACTGAACTCATCAATTTGCATTAACGCGTGGGCAAAATCACAAGGTAAACATGTCGATTAACACATATAAGACTGGTTTAAAAATGTGGATTAGCATGTAATCAAGTGTGTTAATCCCATAATGCTTAAGTCAAATAGTTGCTCCTCCTCTAAACTCGAAATTTCTCTTCCTCAGCTCAACCTTCCATGTGAGCCTAACCTCGGATGTCACGTGAGCCTTTGACAATTTCAGTTGGTTTTGATTGGCTTTGATAGGAGTTTAATTCAGGTAAGTTGGTAATGCTTTTAATAAAACTTTTCAATTTAGTTTGGTTTAAACCAAATGAACACCCTATCTCACGTTGCAAGCTACAATAGATGAAGCTTCAAATTTGCAAATAATGCAGGCACCACTATTGTTCAAAAACATCTTACAATTGCTCTACACAACTCAAGTTAGAGAAGATCAGACAGTTGTCATCCAACCTGAAGGTAGCATAAGACCTGTAATGCAAGATTCTCTGAGTTCTTGAACTGCCTCATTTTTCATAATCGCATCCCAGATGACTTTATCAGATGCCAATGATACAACCATTTGCTGCATAAGCACAATGAGAATTTCAGTATTATTTATAAATTGGCGTGCCCATGAAAACATATGATTTTTAATATATGAAAAATGGAACAAACAGTTAATGTATCATAAAACATCAAACTCTCTTTAAGTTTAAAGGTTTTAATAGAAATTTATCCATTCTTTACCCTGAACTGTATGTTTGTCATGGTTATTGATAAGATTAGTGCTAAATTTATGTACGCAGATCATAGTTGGAAAAATCTGACAATCTTTCAATCCAAATAGGTAGAGTTCAATAAGGATTGGCCTAAGTAGATCCAAGATTTACTGAGATATCAATCAAATAAGCACAAAATCAAGAAATCTCGCAGAACCAACGAATGAGTCATTTTAAATTGACAACAATCAGCAAATATCAGTGGAAAATTAGATATATGTCATTGGAATCATAGGATCCAGAAACTTGGCCAAGATCTCAACTTGCATAGTCATGGCTAGAGAATCAATGAGGTGGAAAAGCAACAAACAAGTCCGAAAGAAGTGCACATTCAGCCGCCACTGGCGCCTACCCGTCCGACCGGCCGGCTGGGTTTGCCCGACTCGATCGGGTAGTCGGTCACAGGTCGCGAGTCGCTTCCTAGAGTGGGGCGAGTAATTTCAATGGCAAGACGAAGAAATCGTTTTGT
>JAGFNQ010001106.1:129280-159131 GCA_024364735.1 Boesenbergia rotunda
CCGAAACATGCCACTGAAAGACTCTACTGAGACAAAAAGATGGGCTGTCAAGAACGTAGAGGAGGTAGGATGGGCAGTTGGTCAGATCTAGTATGGATCGTACATGGACGATAGTTGGAGTCGGCGGCTCCCCTAGGGTTCCCTCATCTAGGATCTCTGGGTGGTCGCTGAGTGGCTGAGTGGCTGAGGCGTGCGAGCAATCACCTTTATAACTTGCTAAAGAGCAAGTGTCTCAATGTCGCTCGGGAGACCTTAATGGAGCGTGGGCAGCCACGTTCGAGGTCGGTGGTTGTGTGGGAGCATGCCCAATTGTAACTTGCAAGAGCAGGAGTCTGGACACCGTCTGACTTACCCTGACCGAGCATGGAGTGCCACGCCAGGCCGGGCCCGACCGAACGTGGAGCGCCACGCTCGATCGGCGCCGAGTCCGGTGGGTGCGTGAGAGCATGCCCACTTATAACTTGCAAGAGCAAGAGTCTGGACACCGTCTGGCTTACCCTGACCGAACGTGGAGCGCCACGCCCGACCGGGCCCGACCGAACGTGGAGCTCCACGCGCGATCAGCGCCGAGTCCGGTGGGTACGTGGGAGCATGCCCACTTATAACTTGCAAAAGCAAGAGTCTGGACACCGTCTGGCTTACCCTGACCGAACGTGGAGCGCCACGCCCGACCGGGCTCGACCGAACGTGGAGCGCCATGCGCGATCGGCGCCGAGTCCGGTGGGTGCATGGGAGCATGCCCACTTATAACTTGCAAGAGCAAGAGTCTGGAACCGTCTGGCTTACCCTGACCGAACGTGGAGCGCCACGCCAGGCCGGGCCTGATCGAACGTAGAGCGCCACGCTCGATCGGCACCAAGTCCGGTGGGTGCGTGGGAGCATGCCCACTTATAACTTGCAAGAGCAAGAGTCTGGACACCGTCTGACTTACCCTGACCGAACGTGGAGCGTCACGCCAGGCCGGGCCCAATCGAACGTGGAGCGCCACGCTCGATCGACACCGAGTCCGGTGGGTGCGTGGGAGCATGCCCACTTATAACCTGCTGAGCTGCCTTTTAGCTGCCTTGAGTTTCACTATCTAATTCGCGTGATACAATTACAAGAGTCACTCAACTCAACTTTCCTCACGATACAATTTTAAGTGTGTTGCACTCCAAGGTCTTCCCAGCTTCTTTCCTTGGGCATCTTGCAAATAATAGACTCCCGACCCTAACTTCTCGATCACCAGGAAGAGTTCTCCCCATGGGGGCTTCAGCTTGCTCACCTCCCCGACTGGTTTGACTCTCTTCCATACACGGTCGCCGACTTGGAAACTCCAAGGTATGACCTTTGGATTGTATCTTCGCTGCATCCTTTGTTAGTGAGCAGTCATTTGGACTGATGCCTGATCCTGAATTTCCTCGATCAGATCCAGCTCTAGACGCCTCTTCGCCTGTCACAACAGTAGATTCCCCTCGTCCTCTTCGATCAGCGAGGAGCTCCGGCAACTCACGATCGCCGAGCCTGCGAAGGAGCAGGCTCCTTCACTGGCGGTGCCTCCAGTCGTCGAGCAAGGGCTTGAGGTATCCAGATCGGTCGGGCTTCGACCTTGTCAGAAGGAAGTGCTTCGTTAGAGCTAATCATCTCCTAGTCGAGGTTGCTGACAATACTCTTTTCCACTATGATGTGAGCATATCGTCGGCACTAGTATCTAGAGTCACCCATAGGAAAACTATCTCCGAGCTTGTCATGTTGGGCAAGGATAACGCCTTGGGAATGCGAATGCCAGCTTATGATGGAAGGAAGAGCCTATACACGGCTGGTGCTTCTCCTTTTGAGTCAGAGGAGTTCCTAGTTTCGTTGCCTCAAGAAGTCATTCAAGCCCTTGATATTGTTCTTAGGGAGTCTCCTTATGTCAAGTATACTTCAGTAGGACGTTCTTTTGAAGTCGACGAACTCTCGCATAGACCCCTCCGGGAGTCTGTCGAACCAATGCTGAGCGGGACCTGCCAGGGTGGTCAGGAACGCTCGGTACTTGATATCATCCATATACTGATGCAGCAAGGCTTCATCCTCAGACTTCGTCAGGTGTTCCTCTAGATCTGTAGCTCTTTCATATTCCGGAATGGACAAGAGTCGGAAATGCTTGGGGACTGACTCTTGCAGAACTTGACTAGAGAAAGGGAGTCAAGTGCGCTCGGTCAGAGCCTGGATAATTGGAGCCTTCCCTTTGTTGATTCTTGCTTGGTTGGAAGAGACTTCCACTGGGTCGGACTGTCTCGCACCCTCAGACGGGTCGAAGAGCGCTTGATGGAAGTAGGGGCTCTGACCCGGGAGAACTCCTCCTTCAGTGCCCACGCGAACTGTGGGCTCGGCTAGGCCCTCCTGAGTGGGGCGAGTGGCCATTCGCTGCTCTGTTGTCAGCTTCTGAGCTTTGGCTGCTACCAGCAAATCAAGGTCTTCTTGTGAAAGTGTCACGGTCACCCGGTTGGAGTCACTCATCTTCAACTTTCGATCAGGCGGATTCCCACAGACGGCGCCAAATTTGATCCTGTCGACAAGCGAAGACCGGTTCTCACTCGGATGACTCGGTCTGACCAAGACGACCCGGTTTGCTATAACTCGAGGGGTCGGATTTGGGCTCAAATAGGGATCCAACTCAAGTCACTCGGCTTGGACCAAAATGGGGATTATAAAGTGGTGGTGTGGTTGCAAAATGGCAGCAATCCCCTCTTTGGAGCTCAAAGGGGGTATATATAGGGGAGGGGAAGCTCTCTGCCTTGTCAGAGCTGTCATGTCTCATTTAAGGAATGGTCTGCTGACAGACTGAACCCGTAGCAGCTTTATTACCCCTATGAGACTGCCACAGCTGCCTGACATCCTGCTTAAACTGTCACTTCTAAAGCTCATTAACGCCGGTCAGCCCTGTCAGGCAGCTCTGTCAGGTGATGATTATGTCAAAGGCTTATTGCGCTATTACTTACAGAGGAGGTCTTACAGCTGTTCGGTCAGCACGCCTTAACTCACAGTTCGAGTCGGTCGGATAAATCTGGATTAGAAGTCTACAAACGTGGGGTAAGACCTCGGGTGTCTGACCCCGAGTGGCCGACCTCGGATGTCCGACCTCGAGTGACCGACCTCGGGTGTCCGACACCGAGTGACCGACCTCGGATGTCCGACCTCGAGTGACCGACCTCGGGTGTCTGACACCGAGTGACCGACCTCAGGTGACCGACCCCGAGTGGCCGACCTCGGATGTCCGACCTTGGGTGTCTGACCCCGAGTGGCCGACCTCGGATGTCCGACCCCGAGCGACCGACCTCGGGCGTCCGACCCCGAGTGACCGACCTCGGGTGTCTGACCCCGAGTGGCCGACCTCGGATGTCCGACTCCGAGTGACCGACCTCGGGTGTCTGACCCCGAGTGGCCGACCTCGGATGTCCGACTCCGAGTGACCGACCTCGGGTGTCTGACCCCGAGTGATCGACCTAGGGCGTCTGAACCTGAGCCGAGGCCTTATCTATTTCGGCCTTCGTGCCCCTGGTCAATCCCCGGGCCGGGCCCATAAGCCTAAGAATGAATCGGTTTGACTTTTCCTGATTTGGGCCACGTTAGATCGAATCCGACCGGGCCCCCGACCCTCCTAGAAAAACCATCCGCCCGGATCAGTAGAGTTCAATAAGGATTGGCCAAAGTTGATCCAAGATTTACTGAGATATCAATCAAATAAGCACAAAATCATGAAATCTCGCAGAACCAACTAATGAGACATTTTAAATTGACAACAATCAGCAAATATCAGTGGAAAAATAGATATATGTCATTGGAATCATAGGATCCAGAAACTTGGCCAAGATCTCAACTTGCATAGTCATGGCTAGAGAATCAATGAGGTGGAAAAGCAACAAACAAGTCCGAAAGAAGTGCACATTTAGCCGCCACTGGCGCCTACCTGTCCGACCGGTCGGCTGGGTTTGCCCGACTCGATCGGATAGTTGGTCACAGGTCGCGAGTCGCTTCCTAGAGTGGGACGGGTAATTTCAATGGCAAGACGAAGAAATCGTTTGGTCGGGCATGACTGACCGGGACCGTCCGTCCGGAGTCCAAATACATGCTTTATACCCCTATTTTAAGGGAGTTCTAGGTGTGTGTTTTCCCATCCACCCAGCTGAACACTTACGATCGGATATTGCCGATTGGGCTCATCCAGTCGGCTACCGCCGACCGGATCATATCCTTGTAGCCCCGAGCGCACTCATCTAGTTAGGTCAATATCCTGTACGTATGCCCAAATATATCTATCAGACCGGGCCACCTACCCGGTCGGACTCCCTATCCGATCGGATTACATACCCGACCAGATCAATATCAAAGTTTATCTACAAATTTTGATCTTGATCTACATAATCATGGCCGGTCTATATAATCATGGCCGAAGACTGGAAACAAATGGAGATGGTAAAAAATAGCGATGTAATATAAAAGATTTCAGGACCAACATGTATTTCAGGTTCAAACTTGTTAACATTTATTAGAGCATCCACACTAAAATTCATTTTCATATCTAAATCATTATCTCTTCTTGGATATTCTAAATTTTATAATTAAATATTTATGGACCGAATATATCAAATTTCATTAAAAAAATATTAAACAGTTACCAAATGTATTTTTTAAAAATATATTAAAATAAAAAAAATAAAGAGACATACAACTCAAGTGGTCCCAGCTGCTGCAGGCCCACCACGCAGCTGTGCAGCTGTGTTGCAGCTCATATTTTTTTTTAAAAAAAATAATAGAAACCACCGATTAAAATTTTTTTACTCCGCCATTTCTAATATCTCCATCTCAATTTTTGAGGTCTGAAAAATTTGAAGAAATATCTTCTTAAGGAAAAAAAAAAAATTGAACCGATAGCAGACTAACTTGTTTGACGCTGTCGGTGAGTATTATCGTCGGGAAGATACAATCTGATATATTATTGTTAAGGTTAGTGTTCAACATTATCTCCGTAAAATGATATTGTTCCGCTCAGGTGTTTACAGATAGCAACAATTTGTTTCCAAGATACAACGACGATGTCTCGGAATAGTAGCACTTCAAATTCCAAGACTGGCGAACTCTCTCGTAGGTTTTTTTGGACTCCGGATGCAGAAGATGGAATGGATGTAAGGTTGATTAGGCTTAAGTGAGTTTGAGTGATTTTTGTGTTTTCTTTCCATCATTTAGGGGTCCTATTTATACTAGGTGAAGAGGTAAAGTACCTCTTGGTGAGTTCATCTGAGCCGTTCGATCTAAAAGTTGTAACCCTTCAACCAGATCTCTTAATCTCAGCCCTAGATCTGGAGGATTGTAACCTTTCAGCCCTCCTTTGATCTCAGTCGTCAGATCAACTTTCATTACCAATGGTCCGATCATGATTATTTGTGATCAACGCTCCAGATCGCGTCACTTGCGATCCATCACCCTCTTCGATCCAACGGTGGCCATCCGTTTGCCCAGTCAGCAGCCAATCATCCCTCTTTGTCCAACCGAGAGTGTCACGTAGGTATAGCCACGTCATCCGAAGCATAAATTTAAGCTCCTCAATGCTCCTTGAGTGCAAAGTGCACCAACAAAGCGCCCATTGCGCGTGCGCGCGCGCGGCTGGTGGTGGGTGGCGAGCTTGCGCCTCTTGGATGAGTGTATCTGTGTTATTTGTGTTAACTCAATTAACACAGCAACGTATATAAGGAAGTAAATTCTCTCTGGAATTTCTAATGTGAGATTATTTTCCTCATACTTTCTTTTTGTAACATTTTGAGATGACTTTAACAATTAATTTCTTATTCACGCGTAATCGATTTTGAGCAAATTAATAATCTAGATTCATCTACTCGAAACGTAGATTTCGATTTTGAAGTCAGTTTAGACTTTCATCGATTGATGACACCTCGATTTTCTCTTACAAAATCGTAAATTGTATTTGTCTTTTAAGATCCAATATCCAACATAACTTAGGGTGACCGATCCGGTCCTACGGAAGTTTTCCATCGATCACCAGGATAAATCGGGAAGCGCTCACGGTAGGCGGTCTAGAAGCCCAGCGTCCCAGGGCTCGCACCTCATTTGGAGAAAAAATTCTTGTAAAATAAATTATAACTAGAAATTGAATCGCAGATGTTTAAGATAACAATTAATCATTCTACCGCTGTATCATAGTTATGAGGGGTTAATATCTTCTTAAGAAAGCTCAGATGTATGGTCCATTGATACCGTATTAAGATTGATATTATTACTCAAGGAAACTCAATTCTCGACTAGTGGTGAAGAAAACTCAATTCCGTGAGACTTGAGGGTTGTTTTGATCTGGGCATTGATTGCCCTCGGATTAGCTGGTTATGGTGATTAATTGGCTGTGGTTTAAAATCATTTTATTTGATAAAGATATCAATTCATGTTATGGCAGTTTCAAAATTTGCCCTAACTTGAATTGCGTGATGGAATTGCAGGTAGATCCCAAATTGGCTGGTTGCATGATCAAATACTAAAATACTCAAAGAATTAAATTTTACTAAAAATAAAAATACATAAATTGTGTTTTAGATTTATTTGATAATCAAATTAAGAGGGCATTTATCTACATAATTAATTAGGCAAAATTTTTTAAAAAATTGTAAGGAATAGAGTATACAGGAGGATATTTTGGTAATGTCAGGGGTGATTTTGATAATTTGTTGGTGCGATTAGATTAAACGATTCGCGTTTTATATTTTCTCATAAACCCTAACAACTCCCCTGCATGCTCGCCTCTTCGCCGCAAGCGCTTTCCTCGATCCGCTTCGTCCCTCGTCAAGTCATGCTCCAACGAAACGTCGACGTCATGGTCACAGTGGACGGAAAGGAGAGCCGGAAGGAGAAGAAGGAGAGGAAGAAACGCTCCTCGGAAACCAGCCAACTAGATGGGGTCAATGTCAGTGGAATGCCGCGCGAAGGATTGGGTCGAGGTGCTCTCCTTAGATCGATTGCGGCGTTCCTCGACAGCAATGGCTTCTCCAAGACTCTCTCCGTATTGCTGTCCGAAGCCCAGCTCGAGGTAATCGAAATTCCTTTATGTAAGGGTCGATTAAATCGCTAATCAAATTGTTGTGCATGACGCTCTTTGATGTTCTTTTTTAAATTTGTTTTATGTTGTATTTTTTTTTTTGGTCATAGAATGACTAGGACGAAGTATAGTCGATTGTAATGGTACTCTATGCATAGATCAGTGAACGAGTAGGATGGAGAGTCCAAGTTTGCATCGAGTTTTGAGCATTAAAATTCCACTCAGGTTCAATTTTATACTTCCAAGTTTCGTATCAGAAGTAGGTGCTACCTTTCTAATTAGATGATCCGTAGGCATGCTCCCGACATTCTATTCCAACCATTAGGTTGAAATCCAGTTGTTTGAATTTTCAATCCTGGATCAACTAGAAGATCTTGTTAATGAAAATCCTCAAAAGATTGTTTGGATGGCTCTTGTGGATCTTTTTAATGACTTATTTGGAACTTGATTTATTTGTTCAGAAATTAGTTTTCTTTTGAGAAACTTACCGTAATCTATACAAAGACAAACGCCAAAAACCATTCTATTTGAATAAGGTGTACGAACTATCTCCAGAGCTATAATCAATGGCTACTCATCTAATTTACTGGGTGGGTTCAGTAGGTATATGTAAATTGTCATATGTGGACTGTGTGCGTGCAATCTTTCCTAAAATCCTCACTGCTCTACAATATCTGAGTCATGTTATGTCTTGTTTTTCTTCTTGTAGATGTCTTTTTGGGAATATCTAATTTATCCATGCACATTGTTTAATTATGAATAAGGAATTAATTTGCGAATTTTCATTGCTTCTATAAGTATTGTCATATGACGGATTTGTGAGTGAAATTGTTTCTTAAATTCTCATTCAATCTTTCTTCTTGTAGATGGGTTGTTGGGAATCGTCTTCTGTGAACTTAGAAGACCTATTTGGCAAGTTATTGGATCCAAGGTATTCACATATTTCCTCTTCTATTTATGCTTAGCCAAAAGTTAGTTCTACTACTTATTTCTTTTCAAAATCTGAGGTAAATAATTTACAAATTCTTGTTGGATCTTATTTTGTTAAATCCTTATCCAAGGGGTTTAGTTACTTGATTTTTTTTTGTAAAACAAAAAGGAATCTTTTTAATTAACATAAATTTAATTAAGTTCATCACACCATCAAGTTGTTCTTGCGAAGACATAAAACTATAGATCTTTTCCTGCAGGAAAATATCAATCTAATTGCCTAGTATCTTTAGCCCTTTTTTTAATCACATATCATGAATTTTCTACCATTTGAAAATGTGTAAATTCATCAATATGGGTAATTATGTATTTTGAATATCCTGTAACATTCAAGATATTTGTCTCGAAAAAGAAACATCCATTAAGTTTAATATGCAAAATGGATATGAAGTTGAAGCAGCATCATGGGAACATGACCTAACATAGGTGGACAATCTTACATAAAATTGAAGAGGAATTCATAACAATTAAAAATTGACTTTTAAAGATTATTGTAACCAAACAAGGAAAGAAATATTACTAATGTGGAAATAAATTTAGCCTATGAAACTCTACCAAAAATAAAACTCTTCCTCCAATTTTAAAGACACTTAATTTTTAAATGAATTATTGCCAAAATTCAATTACAATTTAAACCTAAATTCAAAATTTTGATTTCTTTTATGCATCATACCATTTACCCTATTAAGAACCCCTTGCCATTGAGTGTGGAGATGAGATTTTTCAAGTAGGCTCTATATCACCTCTATAGAAGATTGGTTAGTGGTTGTAGCTCCATCACCTCAAGCAGCTTGTGAGCAAAGTGTAGAAGTTTATCTCCATTAATCTTGGGAGTTTTTTTTTCCCAATGAGCTAGTTATTGTTGGATACTTTCATGGGGGCTATCAATGTCTGAGTGCCAGTTATGGGCTAGATCTAAGTTGGTTGTGTTGTAGAGGCAAACCAACAAACAAGGATGAAATTTCACCTGTTTCTTGGTATGATAAAAATTCTTAAACATTGAAAATTGGATTAATGTTCAAGTCAGATGACAAGTGAATCCTGAATACATTAGCAACAATTTTTCTCACATCGAAAGGGGCTAAGGAATGGATATGTAACTTTTTGATGGTGATTTTAGGAAAGTGTTCGAGGTTGATGTGGAGGAGCACGCTCACCTATATTATACTATTTAAATTTACATTGTGCATCAACTTTGAATTTTATAATCTTTATTACTCAATGCAATCTCCCTCTTAATATCAACATATATGTCCCTAATACACTCAACACAACTCTCAGCTGATAGACGAAAGAGAAGTGGTAGGGAAAACAATTGGATCACAAGGTTGATGAGCTCTTAGAATCGTCTTCTACGAGTATATCACTATACCAAATTGTTACAAGTAAATTTGGAAAGTTCTAAAATAGAAACCTGTTGATGTAGTATAATGGGAACACAAGAGCAACAATTTCAGAGAAATAGAGGAAATCTTATTAATCAAAAACTGAATACAACATAGAGATGATGACTTCTAAAGACTATTGTTCCATCAAACTAGTCTGAATACAACATAGAGACAACGGCATCTAAAGATTAATATTCCAACCAAACTAGGAAAGAAATACCATTGTTGCGAAAATAAATTAACCCCATTAAACTATGCAAAAAATAACACAGTACCAGATCAGAAGATGCCCGATCCCAAAATAGAATACTACCAAATTGCAATTATGATTCAAATCAAAATTTAAATTTCCTCTGATTTTATAGATGCCCCTGTAAGGAGTTTCTGTGTATGCTTGTTTTTGTTCAAAAAATAATCAAAGCAAATTTACCACTTTTGAGAGCTTTAATTTAAACAGCTGGCTTTCATTTTTATGGTGATAGAAAAGTGTTGGATGTTGTAGATTTTTTTACGTATGACTATTTAGGAAGTTTTTATTTAGGCAAACTAGGACAAAGCTAGAGCAAAGATGGGAAGGAAGTAGTGGGAATGGAAGCAGACACTTGATTCAAGATGGGTATCAATACCTTTCAATTTTTTTGTCAATGCAAGGACAACATATCATATACTTCACATCTCATGTTGAATGGGCCAGATTGATGCTGGAATTGCACGTTCATTGGTTAATTATGAGATGAGCTATTATTTCTTTCTCCGCATGTTCTGGTTGAGTCTCAGTTGGTTTCAATCAAACTCAGTTAATTGTGTTCCATTGCTAAATGAAGCAATACCTATTTAATCTGTATTAAATGGATTAACTAGGTATAACAAATGTGAGCCCTCTTCAAAATTGCAGACTGCAGGAGTTATAGAAAAATTCTAGTGTAACAATAGAAGATGAAGACAACACCATTAAACAAAATTGAAGATAAGGAACTATTTGAGGATGTGTTTTATGAGAACTCATTGCTTCATTTGAGCTCTATAACTGTTCCTAATTGTCACATGCATAACTTCTTAATTTAGCAGTTTTCTTTACTTGATTTTGAGCTTGCTCAAAAAGGAATTTGCCAAATGCCATTGTTTCATTTTACATATTTTTCCAACTATTTGACATTGAGCATCCAAATCATAATTGCTTGCATGATAGCATGAGGAAAATGGAACTGTAGGATATAATTTTCCATTACTTTTGATTGCAATGTGCATGTAGGTATATATCCTCATGTATGTGTGATATGCATGTACATGTGTGTATACCATTTATAGATAAATGCAACTGAACACATTATAAAATTCTGTTATTTTGCACTTGCCATGTGGCTGCACATGTGAGTATCCTTTTTTTCTTTCTATTTTTGACTTTTATGAATCATGCTTATAGACCCTCATTTTGAATGAAAACTTGTGATTTTTCAGCAAGTGTGATACAGAAGCTAGCATTAATTGGCTGAGAGATCAAGGTAGGCTCTACTTCTTTAAATCGGACTTTCTTCAGTTAACAAATGCTAGTCTGATTGTGGATGCATGATGCAGTTTCTAAAAATCTAAGCAATGTACAAGACGTGACTACAAATCATGCCTCTGTTAAAATTGACAAGAACAAAAGAAAGAAATATCATCATGTTGATGAAAATGGAATTGAAACATTTAGGTCTGAAACTGAGAAAGGATTTGATGAAGGCAGTAATACCGTTGAGAAATTGGCCATAGATTGTGTTCAGGAAGAACTTGATGGGGATAAAAAACTAGAGTCTGAATTGGGAGGTTTATCTGCTAACAATGCTGATATTTCTGAAGATCATGTTCATGAATCCATTGAACAGTACAAAGTGAAAAAGAAGAAACGAAAGGATGTGTCTAAAATCCGTGATGAGAAATTGGCCATTGAGGGGAAACTCGCTGGGGGTAAAAAAGGAGAGTCTGAACCAGAAAAATTATCAGCTAAAAATTCTGATATTCCTGAAAAACATCATGAATCCAGTGAACAGCAGAAAGTGAAAAAGAAGAAGCATAAGGAGGTGCTGGAAGTATGTGAAGAATTACCAAGGGACACTGGAACTCACAATGAGATAGTTAAAGCTAAAAAAGACAAACTTGTGGCCTGTGAAGACAATTCCGTTGCATCCAATGTAATGGAGAAAACTGAAAAGAGGAAAGCCAGAAAAGTTAACCGTACTGATCCTGCTACCTTGGATTCCTTGGATGACAATGTTTCTACACATAAAATTAAGAAAAAGAAGCAGAAATCGACTTCTGATGTGTCCAAACTGATGTCTGGTGAGGTAGGAGAAATTAATACAGTGAAAGACGATGAAATTAATACATCTGATTTTGCATGCCAAAATGTTCTTGCGTCTGAGGATACAGAAGTTACAAAGAAAATTTCTAAGAAAAGAAAATTGTTGGACTCTGAAAAGAATGACGGTGAGGTTGATAGTAAGAACTCAAAAGTTGACTCCAAGGTCAACGTGGAAAAAGTAGAAACAGGGAAAATTGTGGAATCTGACAGGTCTACTGTGGATATTAATACCCCAGTTCCTAAGAGGAATACTGAAGAAAACAAGGAGACCACTGAGAATGCTGGTGAGCAACCTCACCACTCTGCCAAGAGTATGGAAAATGGTAGCTTGAACAATTCAATGAACGAAGTGGGAGGGCAGCAGCTGGAGAATGGATGCCTTGGTAAAAAGGGTGGACGTTCAGTGGAGGTATTTCCGTATATGCATCATTTAGTACTTTTACTTTTACTTTCATTAACTTTTTTGTTTAAATCTAGAGTTGACATTTATTTTGATTTTGTGTGCAAAACTAGGTTTTGCCATCTGTCTTCTGAAATGATAATTGTATCACATAAGATGGCATGAAGTCGTTCTTTTTCTATCATTCTAAAGTAATTATTTAGATGTACTTGAGCTAACGACCATAGGCCAATAACCTATCAAAAGCCACTAAAAGACCTACATGGGTTTCTATGTCGGAGGAAGTTGATATTCATTTGGTCTTTCCATTAATATTTGAGCGCTTCTCTTTTAGTCCTCAACTCTTTAAGTTCATCAATGTGAAACTTGCCCTGGCACAACTCAGAAATTTTCCCTGTCAATTTATTTACCATTTATTTTGCTCTAATTTGTACTCTGAACTGGGATATTGTCTATTTTGCAATTTGAACACCACTGAACTGATAGTTACTGTTTGATCAATGTTGCACCTTTTGAACTTTGAACCAGTAATTCTTGTCAAATTTATGTCCTGCATTGCACACTGCTGAACTGAGCTATGTTTGTTTGATTAAATATATACTGATTTATTTAGTTGCATTAAATGTCAAACATCTTCTGTTCTTTTTGCTGGTATATATTTTCAAACACTAAATGGAGTATCTATTGTTCTTGCAGCCAAAAAGTAATACTCCATTTCAGAGGGTAAAGGTGGATGAAGCTAAATTTGTTGACGAGAGACTCAAGGACAATTCTTACTGGGCCAAGGTAATACACTCCAGATATTGGTTTCTGATGGAGTATTATTATTGCCACATTTCTTTAAATTCTCACCTATTCATTTTTATAGGATGGGGCTGATAGTGGATATGGTGCAAAGGCCCAGGAAGTTCTTGGTCAAGTTAAAGGAAGGTAGCATACTGCCTGTGAATTCTTACAGTTTTACTTGCAATTCTTGCTGACATGATTCCTGATTCTACCTGTATAGATCCTGCGGGGTTGGTGTTTTTGCTATTATTCATACAATTTTAGTTGACACCCTGGTATTTACTTGTTCGTTTTGCAGGAACTTCAGGCATGAAAAAACCAAGAAAAAACGTGGATCATACAGAGGAGGACAGATTGATCTGCAGTCGCACTCAGTAAAGTTCACTTACTCAGATGACGACGAGTGATTGGCCAGTAGCCAAACAATAACAGTTCCATATGTTCTCCAACTTGGATATGTTTACCATTATCAGGTAGAATAGAATTGGGCATTGGCGAGGATAATAGTAAGTTAGGGAAAATGTGCTTCAGTGCCGGGTAACCCAGAAAATCAACCTGATAGTACCATTAATTTTGTCGAATTATTTCAGAACCTCATATTCTTAGCTTTGAAATTGTTCATTGGATTACGATTCTTCATGCTTTGCATTTGTGGAGATGTGAAACCCTTGCAATGCATCGAGTCAAATGTTTCCCTGATAGTTACACCTCTTATGAAAACACTTTCTTTTGCTTGGCAAAATTGGTGACTTATGTCTCAGATACAGTGATTATATTGACCAAATTTGAAAGATAATTTAACCACAAACAAGTGGTGGTAACATGATTAATCTCGCTAGGTTGGTCCCCTATGGATGCAATGCCTAGGGTCGAGGGAGCACCTTCTTTTCGTTGATCGAGCCCACGCTGAACTTGCCTATTGCTGTATTATAAAAATTGCAAGCAGAAAAGGAAGTTAACATGCATTTTGGTGGCCATTGTCCTCTCGTTTAACACGATGTAACAATTTAAATTCTTCCAGGTTAATTTGTACCACCGGTAAACCTCAACTACAATAACTATTATGACGCCAAAGGCATTTCCATTGGATTTTCTATGCAGGGTAAACAATAAAAGATTTTAATATTTCGACGCTTGTGCCAAGCCGATGGAAAGGATTTCCTTTCTTGAGCTCTACAGTCTCATTTTCAAGTTGAACCATTTTACTGGATTTGTTTAAGAGTACTGATACGTACAGTCGAGTGAATATTTTAATGAAAATTTTAATTATCAATCGATAGTACGTTTGACGTTCGATCATTGATCGAACATTAATGACAGTCTCCGGTCGTCGTCTCGAATCAAATTATATCCTGAGAGACACGGTGAATCCGTCGAGGATCGCCGTAATTACTATTTCGTATTATTCACTGTCGATTTCGACGGATTCACCGTTACCGACGATCCTGACAGGTTTACCGTCCTTCTAAGTTATAGTTTGATTCGGGACGACGATCAGAGGTTACCGGTAGTATCCGATTGGTGATCGGACGTCAGATGTGTCGCCGAATAACGATCAAAATATTTACTAAGACATTCATTTTTACTGTACATATCATTTCTCTTTGATTAATTAATAGACTTAAACTTACATGAGTTGGTTACTAATGATAAGTTTTTTCATTCATCAAAATATTTTAACAGATTTAAATAATTTTAAATCACAAATTTAGATCGAATTTATATTTGATCAAATAATTTTAACAGATTCAAATCTAATATTAATTTGTGATTGGAAGCTTTTTTGTTCCATCAAATTATTTTTTATTTTAATCATCCTAAGATTGCATTTGTGCCAAATAAAGAGAAATCATATTTTCTTAAAATTGTAAGAGCTAAAAGTAAATATAATTCTTATCATTTAATACGAGGAGATGAGATTTATATTAGCAATTCCAAATAGCCAATATTATTGAATATGATGCTTTTTATTTTTTATCGTCAAACAAATTTTTTAAAAAGTGTCATAATCAATAAATTAATATTTAATTTTATATTATCAAAAATATATAATTATATCACTTTCACTTCTACGATAATAAATAGTCAATGATTGAAAAACAAAATTCAACTTCCCGTCGAAAATTTTTGTCGTCACGGAATTTTTCAACCGTTTATTCTTTGCTACGTGCGCCTATCTCTTTGTACTTGGCAAAGATCACAAACCTGCATATGTGAAGGTGATAGATTTTAGTTTGTCTGCATCGAATGATTAAGGAAATTTTTTCAATTTCGGACGATGGACTCGATTTTAAGAAAATTTTCTATCGATTATCAGTTGGGTAAATCAGGAAGCACTCGTGATGAATGATTTAGAGTGCAGTGTCCCAGGATTCACGTCTCATTTGGAGGAAAAATTTCTACAAATACATCATATCTGAGGATCGAACCGCGAATACCTGGGATAGCGACTAGTTGTTCTACCGCTGCACCATAGCCCCAGAAATAATTGTTGTCTGCATCGAACAAGTGTCTGTGTATACAATTTGTTATAGATCTGTAGCTTCAAATTATTTTCAAGTTAAATGATACATTGACCATAAGAAATTCAACATTAATGTTAATTGTAGAATAGAAAAATCAACACTCACAGTTATGCATCTGCTTATATTTTAAACATCTTTCTATAAGTGTCTCTCATCAAATCTTGCTATATATTGTTGTATAATATTTGCATTCAAATCTACCCTTTAGTCAATGTTTTTCTACATTATTATAGTGATTGCTACAACATGCATGTGCTATTTTTTGACTCGATGACAACATTTTTCCTCTGTTTGCAAAATATTTGTGAACTCATTGGATATTTGGGTATTGGTAGAGAACTGGAATTTGTAAAAGGCTATAATCTATATTCTAGTAATTTGAATTGGACTGGACTTCCACAATTACTTGAGAACTTAACCATTCATATTCTGTATTTGACTTGTATGGTCCGCCTAATATGATTTTTATTTGCAGGGTTAGTGTGGTGGTATATTGAAGCCCACTAGCTTGGCCTTTGGTTTGGTGGGGAGTGATTATCTTATCTTTTTCTTCAGTTTTATCATTAAGATTAATTTTTTCTTTAACTACAAGATTAATTTGAGTGGAAAATTACTTTTTTTTAAAGAAGATGTTGATATTCATTTTGAAGAAGACGTATTTCGAGATCGAAAGTTATATGTATTTTCACCGACTCTAAACGCTCGTGCTATATCATTCCAACACAAATCTTTATTTTTATAGACAAAAATCATTATCATTATCTTTATCACTATGATTTAATTTTCCCAACAATCATTCATTATTATCATCTATCTCTGACAAAGTAACAGGATCAAACTTATCTAGTATATCATTTCTTTCCCTCAAAACTCTATTGTACTATATATATCAAATAATTCAATTTTTAATATGTATTTTAAAGAACTTTAACTTACATATTCAAAAATATTTCAATTACGTTCATAGCATCAAGAAGAGCTGTTTAAAATCTACATTGCAAATGCTTTTAATTTAGACATTGATGCATCATAAGAAGACCATTAATCAACTTAAAACACAAAACATATAAATTATAAGATTAACTTACTTTATTAACATGATACCATCCAATATTGATATTACACAATATATTATTTATAAATTTATTTGATGATTTTGAAATTCTTTATCGGATGGCCATTGACAAATCAAAAAGTATTGGGCTTTCTTTTATTTTCTAATTGATTCATGATCTTATCTTATAAATTTTCATCTCTCACCAATCTAGATATGCACTTGTACAATCCTCCCTCACTTCTATATCATTTTCTATGTCAGGATTTGAGTAAAAACACTCTGGATTCAAAAAATATTCGACTGCGTGCGAAGGTCAATAGAGTTAAATATTCCATCTATTGTCGATGAATTAAAAATGGTATGATATTTCTCTTCATTATTATTAAATGATGCAACAATAGCTTCTTTGGCCCTATCTATTGACTTATAAATATAACCTATAGAAGTTCTTTTTTCATCGTCTACCAACCACAATACTTGTAGGTCTTGTGCAGGCCAGCTAGAAGGGGGGGGGGGGGGGGGGGTGAATAGCCCTACAAAGTCAAATTATATCTTTCGCTATTCTTTAACAAAGATGATTGATTAGACAACAATTAAAATAAAGAAAAACATAGCTATTATAAAAAGAAGATGCTCGAAGTTATTTGATTGCAATCGAGGAGGTTGCTAATCCAAGACAGTGAAAGCGCACAAAATTATTCCTTTGTTATAGGCGGAGAAGTCTCTTACAGACTCTTGAAAGCTCAGAAAGAATTAGGTAATTCAGTACAAGTTATTGTTGTGGGATCGATGTGATCGATGGGGGGGGTGAATATCGATTAGAAATTTTCGGACATAAATAAGATTGACGCAGCGGAAATAAGAAAAGTAACAAGGCTAACACTATATTTTTTACTTGATTCGAGTCTGTGACGACTGTTGGATGGGGTGGATCGGCTAGAGGGGGGTGAATAGACGGTTATGAAAAATAATGGAGATAGCACTCGTCTAAAAAAAACTTGGTTGCAACTGGAACGTTGCTTCCAAGGCGGTTAACGCTCAAGTAGAACTCCTTCAGGCGGAGAAGCCTTTACAGTTGTAGCACTGAAGACTTAAAGAGGTTACAATTCAATTGATGCCTTCAATTCTAAATTCTAAGCATATTTATAGCTTAAGAGAATAAATCTGAATTGTTGAGGAATTTTCTCTTAGCCGTTGATCCATGGATGTAATCTGAATGACTAATCTTGGATGGGATTAACCTACATCCATTGGATCTGATTAAAGGATAAGACTTTATCCTTTATGAGATAAAGGAATTTTTATCTTTTGCTCGAGATTGCTATTGTAATCTCCAAGTAAAAATATCGGCAAGAATAAATTGTCTCCAACCTTTATCCTAATTGATAAGCTTGGCAGCCTCTGTTTTCGAGGTCTTGGGTTCAATTCCTCTTCGTAACAATTTAATCTTTCTTTTTCGCGCGACTAGCCTTTTGGTTCTTCTGCTCACAACAGATAAATAACTTTATCATTTGCTCGCAATAACTTTAATTACTTCTCCTCCTTATCTTCGTTAGTAAGGCTGGTGATATACGCAGGCGAGGTTGCTGGTTCGAATCTTCACAGCAACAAATAAAATTCTTTTTGTTTCAGGTGTCTGGTTTGACTTGGTCAAACTGACCAGTCTTTTGGTTTATCTTCTGGGTGATTTTCGGCCAACCGGAGTTAGGCTCACCCGAACCCGACTCCGGCCTTTCGCCCCTCGAGCGTCCTTCCTCTCGGCTTCTCGTCCCTCGAACACCGCGCACTTCCTTCTCGCTCCACCGACGTACTCTTTCGCAGCTTCCGCGTCCCTCGGATTGTACCGAGCCCGTCGGCTCACTTCCCTGTACAATCCTTCTCGTCCGCTACGTCTTAGGCTCGACTTCCTCCATACCTAAGCTCCTGCACACTTAGCAGAGGGATTAAACATACCAGGACCTAACTTAACCTGGTTGATCACATCAAAACTTACCGGTACACCAACAACGACTCCTACTCCAAGGCCCACGGTCCTTTACCGTTTTTGTTGGGCATACTATAATCCGTAAAATGAATTACAAATATGAAGATTTAAGTACAGAATTGAAATGGAAATTTTATACCAATGACACTTGCTAAAGGAAGAGAAGATCTTTTTGTTGTAGAAGCGGCGTGTCGTCGATTTCGAACTTCTTTGGCGCAGAGAACTTGAACACGTAAACTTGGTTGCAGTGATTTTCAGTGCTTGAATTGTTGTTTTGAAGCAAGGGGGTGGAACCCCTTTTATATGGCTACTCGGGCGCCCGAGAGGTTATAGAGGCGCCCTCCACGTCGACGCTCCGACCAAATCGTTATCTGCTGACTCGGCCAAACTCTATCCCTTCTCAGGCGCTTGGTAGCACTGGGGCGCCTAAGAGCTAACTTGGCGCAACCAACTAGCAACCGCCAACTTAGCTTCACCAACGTTGAGAAAACCTGCACTGGGACCGCTGAGTCCTCACGAACGCCTGGCTCACAGGCACCTGAGTCCTCTCAGGCACCCCTAATCATAGCCAGCTGGTTTCCTTAGCATGTAATCAATGTTAGTCTAAGTACATAATAATATATATTAAATGCATGAATGATTGACAGCTAGAGCTGTCTGGTTTAGACTTTGGATTTCACATCCTAGGTCGATCTGTCCCCTTTTCCAGGGAATGCGTTTTCACTTACTCCACTTTGGAGAAATTACTTTATGGCAACCGACACCTCTGGTTGGACTTTTTCTCGACCTCCGAAGCTCCTAGATATCGAGACGTCCGTATCTCGACTCGTCCCTACTTCTGTCCGTAGTCCTCGCTCGGCTAAGTCTTCTGTCCAATCTTCCGGATCAGATCTTCATGCTCAGTCCTTGACCAGGACTTCGTGCCCAACCTGTGGTCAGGTCTGTTAGTAGGAGCCCTAGAGCCAATTATGTGATCATTGACTAGAGACTTTTTGTATCATATTCTATCATTAATAAATGCATGTTTGATTATTATACTTACTTTATACTTGTGCCAAATAACTAAGTATAATAATGTCCTTGAGTAGTAGGTTCTTATCTACATTATATTGATTGGTTGAATCGATAGTGAGATAATGTAGAGAACACTACACTAAATCATTCCTAGTCAAGCATTAATATTCAAGGACAATATTAATGCACGGAGACTAGCATGTAGGTCAATTGATGACTTGAGCTCACAAATCATGGATATGTGATATCAAGTTGACACATGAGTATATATTAGAGAATGTGTTGACTCGCCATGAGAATGTTTCATAGATTGTCATATGAGTGTCATAAACTTTCTCATGCGACTATTAGTATGAATAGTCCTTAGACCTGAAGTTACTACGGTTCCCTACATGATAAGTTATGTACTTTGGTATCGTCAAACATCACCCGTAACATGGTGGACTATAAAGACGATCACTGGGTATATAATAAATCATGCGGAGGGATGTGAGTGATGTAGATGGGATCTATCCCTCCCATATGACGAGAGTGATATCTGTGGGCCCCTTGATCGAGTAGGACTACTAAAACGCATGGTCATGCTCAAATGAGTCAATATGAGATATTGAGCTCATTTGTTTGAGTGAGTCTACTCGGGGATCAAGAAACACAAAGATTGATTGAGGATGACACGGTCTATGCCTCATTGGTCAATCTAGATATCAAGAATAGAAGGACAAGGTTATACATTATCATAGTCACGGAGGTTAAGTCGGATCTCGACTTTCTTGTTACTTGGGTAGCAATGATGCATTGCTAGATACCACTCATTGCTTATGTGTCTAAAGCGGTTTAGACACATTGCCAACGTCACGAGAACCTATTGGGTCACATACTAAGGGCACGATGCTTCGGGAGATCTGATCGAGAGCTCGAGTTGGGAACTCGGGAGACCCGGTCGGGAGCTCGAGTCAGGAGTTCGGGAGACCCGGTCGGGAGCTCGAGTCAGGAGCTCGGGAGACCCAGTCGGGAGCTCGGGTCAGGAGCTCGGGAGACTTGGTCGGGAGCTCGGGCTGGGAGCTCGGGAGACTAGGTCGGGAGCCCTGGTTGGGAGCTTGGGAACCCTGGTCGAGAACTTATGAGATATTAATTCATTAAAGTGTTTAATAAATTAAAGGGAAAAAGTCTCTCTTCATTAGATGAAGGGAAGATGAAGAGTCACATGAAAAGATGTGCTCTTTAATTACTTTAATGAAGGGACGCCAAAGAGACAGAAGTCTCTTCATATTCGTGGGATGAGTATAAAAAAGGGTCTAGTCATTTCGAAGTGGAGAGTTTTTTTTCTTCTTCCACTTCTCCCTCTTGGCCGAAACCCTTTTTGGGTTCTTGGTGGTCTTGTGAACTACCTCAAGTTGCTAGCACAACTAAGGTAGTTCTTTCCGAAGTTGAGAGATCGTGTTCGTGTGGATACGCATGGAGGCACGGACGCTTGAACTTGCAAGAGATCCGGCGGCACTTGGACGAGCTGGATAAACGTAAGGGCACGCTCCAAATGTATACACTTTAGATAAAATCTATTAGATAGATGAACTTCGTACGAGTTTTCTTTCGTATGGATCGCTCGAGGGATCTTGTTTCCGCTGCGTTTTGTGTTTTTGATGCTGGGAGATCCCAACAAAGTCTTCGTGCCCAGTCCTCGACCAGAACTTCGTGCTCATTGGAGTTGTTGACTCTTCGACATCTGATCCAATCGGAACTTCGTGCTAGTTGAATAAAATTTTATCCACGACGCCAACGATAACTACTAATAATTTTTCGATATAAGGCGCCACAGTTCCAATTTGAGACTCCTCGGGTACCAACTGAAGCATCTTAGTTCTGCTTTAGTGCAAAATTCAATCTAATCATATGAGGCGCCTCCAAAAGGATCTGAGACGCTTCAGTTAACCTTTAGGTCAAAGTCAACTCCTATGTTGACATTTCGCTTTCTGGCTGCTTGGTTGATTTCTAACCATCCAAAGTTGAGCTCATCTGAACCCAACTTTGACCTTGTCCTCGAATGAGCTTCCTATCCGACTTCTCGTCTCTCAATGTCCCACACGCCCTTCTCGTCGACCAGTGAACTTTTTCATTGCTTCTCGTCCCTCAGATGCACGCGTCATCCTTCTCACTCGCCGCTTCTTCCGTTCGACCTTCTCCTCGAGCAGACTTTTTTTCCGGCTTCTCATCCCTCGGACGTCAGGCATGCTCTTTTCGTCTATCGGTGTACTCTTCCGCTGTCTTCTCGCCCCTTGGATGCACCGAACCCTTCGGCTATTCCACTCGAAAATTACGTCTTTCGCTTAACTTCTTGTGCTCCTAAACTTCTACATACTTACACTCGAATGTTGCATCTTTCCCTTGACTTCATGTTGTCATATAGTTTCAGCACTATTATTTCACTTGAGCAATAATTTCTCTTAGTCTTTCTTGCTTGCTGGATGACTTGAAGTAAATCCACTGAAATGTGAATCCTTAGATCGGGTTATAACTTCAAACTATTTGTCATATTTGTTTGCATAATTAATGAGCTACTTTCTATAGTTTTTTCTGCATAGTGTCGTGATAAGTTTTTCTTTTCTCTTCTGTTATATTTTTCCCCCACTTTGGCATGTTTAAATCTTTTTCATACATGAATTAGTGAAGCCTAAGGAGACATTTTTGGGTTTCTACACCCTAGCCATTTGGAGGCATATTTGATGGTAAAAAAGGCAGCCCAGCATATTTGATGGGTTTCTACTTCCAGACTCGATCGAACTCTTAACTTCCAAGTCATACGTTATAAATCGATGCCTTAAGGCAATTTAATGATACGTTTTTTTAAAACAATTCAAGAGTATTCTGTCCTCTTTCTTTCTCTCCAATGAAGACAAAATCAGAGAGATGTTACCCTATATTTTTCCATTGTATGTGTTCTGTTTTCCATTCTTTCACATCATGTTTATTTCCTTAGCTGTTTTCTTTCTTTTTGGTTAACAAGGCCTTAGGTTAAGCAACTTGTATAGATATTTGCTACCACATATGATACTTCATACTTGATAATATAAATCCTGTAAGACGAAGCTGAGTGATGATTTTTCTATTCTATAATTAACATTAATGTTGAATTTCTTATGGTCAATGTACCATCTAACTTCAAAATAAATACTAAGATTCTGACAGTAATTGTCACATCACTATGCCATATGACACGGTAGGTCCATCTGGGAAAAACATCGTCTAGTTGTACAAAGTATAACGAACGATGGTTACTGAAAAGGCCTGTAATAACCATTTAATGCGTCTTAGAATAAAATTAAACCTTACCAGAAATCAACAAATAAACCAGATTGTCAGGAAGGCATTGCACACCGACTCTGAAAAAGTGAAGATGGAAAATGGCATCATCAAACCACCAACACATTGATATCGAAGATAGTACTATATTGTTACGAGTAACCAAAACGATGCATCCAAACTGTAGAATTATACGTGTGCTTCTACAAGAATGAGATACCACCGAAAGAAAATATGAAGCTCATGCTCATCAACATACTGCATGTGTCATGCGGTAGCTCTACCTCATGCTGCCTGTACAGACCATAGTTGATTTCTACCCTTTACCTCCATACGAAAAAATTTAAGAAAACTTCCTAACATCAAATTCAATATAAAAGATAATTTTGTGTGTTATTTTTTTATCATTATAAAAGAGTAAAAATTCAGTATAAATCGTAAATATTTGAGTATAAATTGTTTGAGATTGAGTACTAATTTAAAAAATTTGAGTATTATTTAAAAAAATTTGAATATACATTATTTCAGTATATAATAAAAATTTCAATATACATTATAAAAATTTAAGTATGAATTGAGTTAGATTTAGTATTATTTGAAAAATTTAAGTGTAAAATTTAGAAATTTAAGTATGTGAGGTTGTATCCACCACATCAAGATTTTCACATAAGGGGTCATCGAAACTTTATATTCAAATTTCCTAAATTAATACTCAATCTCAAAAATTTATACTCAAATCTTTATCATGTATACTGAGTTTTCACTCTTTTATACTCAATCTATCAGAGAATAAATACAAAGAATTTATCAAGTAGGGAGTACATACAAAGACCAATTTGAAATTGAAGAGTTTTCTCTAATTAACCGCCATATCATCTTGAGTGTAGGAATGTAGGAGGCACAAACACAATTGCAAAATTGATTAAAAGGAAATCTAGAACAACATGCATGTAGCCTCAAAAACTCTTAAATTTTAAACTAAAAATTTATTTATCTTAGTAAATAACGTTCATTTTGTTATAATATTCACGTTATAACAATTACAAAATTAAATATTATAAATACAATAATAATTATGAAATCATAGTTGTTAAATATTTATAGCAACTATAATTTCATAACTAATCCAATACGAACTTAACAACTGTTCTACCGGTTCATAATTTAATGTGTGTGATATGAAAGTGTATAGTTGAGGATAATTTTATCATTTTAAGGTGTGATAAACCATGAGATATGCTGTTTTATTAAAAGAAAAATGCACATGTGATAATTCTAAAAAATATTTTTAAAAAAAATTAAAAAGAAAAAATATATCATGAAGAACAAATCAAATCTCTATTTAAGTACCTTATCAAATTCCCTAACTTTAATCTTGTTTTCACAATACTCTGCAAACATATCCTTCAAGATATAGATCGACCTCATTTGGCAGTAGTCCTAACTGCCGCTGCAACTTCTCTAAGACATCCTCACTCAATTTTACGTCCTCCACCATCATCAGCTTTACCCCTGATTTCACTTTAGGAACGCATATAACTATCTCTTTCTCTTCTTCCGTCACGCGGATGCTCAAGTCGGACAGACTGAGTTCGTCTAATAGCAACAACTTCTTACAAAACCCAATCGCATTGCTGTATTCCTTCCGGTTTTCCCAAAACTTATTGCAGAAGCTACCGGAAGTCCTCTGAGACGTATCATCCTGCCCCAAATCCGGAATCTCAATCCACATGTCAGCAGTCACGTCGTAGACGAGCGCCGATTGCAGCTTTTTGCCTTCCGCGTCACTCCCGCCGACCGCGAACAACTTCCCTCCATTGAAGCCATATATGGAGGGAAGCCGCTCTGGGTACGGCTTTGGCGTACCTAGGCGCCAGGATCCAGAGAGTAAGTCGTAGATATGAACCTCGCCAGTACGATGGTTTTCCAAAACGTCCCTTCCGACGATCACCACCAGCTCTCGCCCGATGATCATGGCACGAATGCTGATCAGGCCCATCTTGCAGTTGGGGCGGTTGGGGGCCAGCTGCCGCATCGTGAAGACACCCGTGTCAGGTTCGTATAGGACTACGTGCAACTTGCCGACGGTGAGCGGGAGCTTGCCCCAGAGGAGCAACAAGACGACGCGGGGGGCGACGCCGGCGGCCCTGCGAATGCGGTAGAAGGACGGCGAGTCGAGCTCGTGCTTCCACCGCTTACAGACAGCCCGAGCGTCGAGGATGGCGTGGAAGGGGACGCGGAGGAGACACTCAAGAGCGAGGCAGTCCGGCAGCCCAGGAATTAACGCAGCCTCCACGGTCATGGTTCGCTATAAGGCGGTGGCCGTTTGGGGTCGAGGGATTCTGATCGTTTAATCAAAACAAAGGATTTTATAAACAAACGTGTATTTATCTTTTCATTGTCAATCAATTAAGAATGTTTTAGACTTTGTCAAATCTAACCAATTTAAAACGGAATAAAAATTTATTTCCTTATTAATTTTTAAATATATTATTATTATTATTTTAAGTAAATTTAATCAAATCTATCTATCTATTAATATCTATCTATCTATCTATCTATTAATATCTATAAAACACAGTTTTACATGCAGACGTGGCATTCATAGGGAACTTAGGATTTCCTCCTAAACCTTAAAGATAATTTCAAATTTTAATTTGAAATTGTATTTTAAAATTTCTAAAATTAAAATATATCTGTCTGTCTATTTATCTATCTATCTATTAATATCTATAAAACACAGTTTTACATGCAGACGTGACATTCATAGGGAACTTAGGATTTCCTCCTAAACCTTAAAGATAATTTCAAATTTTAATTTGAAATTGTATTTTAAAATTTCTAAAATTAAAATATATCTGTCTGTCTATTTATCTATCTATCTATCTATCTATTAAAATTTATAAAACATAGTTTTATATGTAGACGTGACATTCACAATGAACTTAGGATTCCCGCCTAAACCGTAAAGATAATTTCAAATTTTAATTTGAAATTGTATTTTAAAATTTCCAAAATTAAAATTTTAAATAAGTTATAATAATTACATTAAAGTATCTATCTATCTATTAATATCTATAAAACATAGTTTTATATGTAGACGTGGCATTCACAGGGAACTTATGATTACTGCCTAAACCGTAAAGATAATTTCAAATTTTAATTTGAAATTATATTTTAAAATTTCCAAAATTAAAATTTTAAATAAGTTATAATAATTACAGTATTGATGTAAGAAAAATGATAGTCCCACATCTGAAGTTACCAAGGCAAATTACACACAGAACAATTATAAAAATGGACAAAAAATGGTAAAGCAACTTATACCTTTCTCGGCCTTTTGGCTAAAATCAAGTTTAGTATCTGTTCTTATCAGTTTAATATCTGATATGTGGGTCATTGGTCCACTTTAATATTAAATTAATTCTTATCAGTTTAATATCTGATAGGGTTGACATGAATTCATGATGAAATAAAATTACTTTTCATTTTAATTTTTCATTTAATAATAAAAATTGACATATATATTATCACTAAATATGTTATTTGAATTGTGTAAAATTTTCGTGCATTGTATTATACTAGTTAAGGAAAAAAAGTAAGTTAAGAATAATTTATACTTTCTCAGATCTAACCGATTTATTCCGTTAAAACATAATAAAAGTTTATTTCCTTATTAGTTATTAATTATATTATTATTATTTTTAAAGTAAATTTAATTAAATTAAAGAAAGAAAGAAAGAAAGTTAAGAATAATTTATACTTTCTCAAATCTAACTAATTTATTCAGTTAAAACGTAATAAAAATTTATTTCCTTATTAATTATTAATTAATAATTATATAATTATTTTCTTTAATAAATTAAATTAAATTATAAAAAAAGCAAAAATAGTTCGGACTTTATCAAATCTAACCGATTTATTCCGTTAAAATATTAAAAAAATTATTTCCTTATTAATTATTAATTATATTATTATTATTATTATTAAATTTAATATAATTACATTTTATTAATATTAATTATTATCATTATATATATATATTGTTGATATCTAAAAGTGCCATTTTTTTTTAATTTTTAAACTTTAATATTATAATCAAATCTTAAATCTTAAAAATTAAATCTTAAATTCAAAAAATATAAATTCGTGACATCAGTTATTTCAAACCCGATCCACGGCCCACGATAAATTAAGAAGTTTTAATAAATTTCTTCATCCCACAGTTGATAGGGTTAGTAATTATATGGATATATAGTTGTTTTAATAAATTTTAAGATTAATTCTTAATAGGTATAAAATATCTAATTTCCTTATGTAAAGAACAGCTATGTTAAGGTAAAATAGTGGAGCATTGTAATCTTTGTGTCCCTTAAATTAGGCAAAACGAGAACTTTGAGATGCGAAGAACGATGAACATGGTTATAATTTTCCCAATTAATATGATTTTTCTTTGAATTAGTTTTTGGACACAATTTGATTCTTCAGAGATGTATAATTGTAAAATTGAACAATTTTGCTATTTGATTTTATCATAATTGATGATGATAAATGATATGTTGTATGTATAACTTATGTTGCATACCTCGTGTATACTTATAGGGTATTTTTTTTTTCAATTCTTTTAACCTAAATACTATATTATATATCCTAAACTCTATTTCTCTGATTAATCATGAAATAATCAAACTGAACTAATTGATTTAATTAATTCGAAATTACTTTTTTTAAAACTTATTTGCCCATTTCTTTTTATTTATTTATTCTACAATTCACTTCAAGATAAATAATCAATTGAATTAAATTAATGAAATCGATTATCAATTATTATTTAATAATAAAATTATTAAGCTTTTTTTATTAATCAATTAAATATTTATTAAATTTTTATTAAAAAATTAATTTGATTACCGATCTTTTATTAATAAATTTGATTATCAATTGAATTATTTTTGTTTATAAATTAAATTTGTTCTTTTACTAGTAAAATTTGATCGATTGATTTGATAAAATAAAATAATTTAATTTAACTAAGTTTAACTACCAATGCTCAAAACAAATTATCCTATGATTCAACCATTCTGAACTTTAGTCTAGTTTCTTATTCTAAGTTTTTCAAACTTATACACTTGATAAAAAGTTAAATAAAATCAAACATAACTTTAACATATTTGTCATTTATCAAAACACGAATTTGACTGTTAGTGCAAACTTCACCAACACTAATTATTCCTTGCATCCTAGATATGAAGACCTACTCCATTGTAAAAGAAGTAACAACAAGAAGATAAGATATATAACACCTACAATCCTAAACCAAGAGAGAAAAGGGAAGAGGATACACTGTGATAGTCATTCGGTGACTGGAAGGGTACAGAGTAATATGCATAATAGTAAGTCACGACATATATGTCGTAGACATAATACCATTAGACAGTTAACCTCGAATGGAGTGATTGCAATCGAGTATGTCAAGTCCAAAGATAATTTGGCAGATCCTCTTACGAAGGAGCTAAGTCGAGATCAAGTATACTGCTCATTGAGAGGAATGAGATTAAAAATCTATAACTGAAACGACTATAGCGGTAACCCAACCTTGTTGACTAGAGATCCCAAGATCTTGGTTCAATGGGACAACAAAGTTACAGAAGTTGTGTTACAACACACGAGATATATTATCTCTATCCCAATCCTAGGATGAGCATGTGTTGTCCTACCTTAAGCAGTGAGGTTAAGCTTATGTTTTTAATGATTTCTATACCTTTATAAGGCGGAGTATGGTAGGATACTTTTGATAGAAGTGTCACCTATGTGAGTGTGAAGACAAGCCGCTTCAACGAAACACTCATGAATCCAAGATGGTGTCCATGGCGAAAACGGAACCAACCATGAGAACCAAAAGTAAGTAAGATAAGTCCCTATGTGAGTGTTTTTGTCTTAGTATACACAAACAGCTGAGTAGTTCAAGATATCATGTTTACTGCGCAGCTTAGTATGCTCGATAGCATTCCACTACGAAAGGTTCAAAACTACAAGCTACCTCTCCCGATGCATTGACTTATTGATTGGACTCTTATAAAATGTTATCATGCATATACACATTAATTTTCATTCATGTGGGGGATTGTTGGATATTGGGTCTTAAAAGACCAAATAAGACCTGGTAGAGGGTTGGGCACAAAGACCTGGTTTGGAAGACTGGGCACGAAGACCTAACCAGGGGTTAGGTACCGAAGTCCTGATTCGGAAGATTGGACAGAAGTCTTAGCTAAGCGAGGACAACGGACGGAAGTAGGGACAGGTCGAGGTAAGGACTTCGCGAGATCTGGAGTCACCGGAGGTGTCGGTTGGGAACAGGTAACTTCTCCATAGTGGAGTAGGTAAGGACGCATTTCTCGGAAGAGGGAATAATAGGCGTCGATCTGACCTAGGGTTTCAGTTGAAACCTGAAAGTCAGGATCAGACAACACTGGCTGTCTTGCATGCATTTCCCTTTGCATATTATTGTTGGACTGACCTTGTGTTGCAGCTATGCGAGTTGGCGGCTCTCAGGCGCCCGAGAGGGACTCGAGCGCCGAAAATACAGCCGCCTGAGAGGGACTCGGGCACCCGTATATCCGTGACTCAGCCAAGGTTTGGCTGAGTTGGCGCATGCTGACTGGAGCTTCTACATTAGCAACACAGGTGCCCAAGAAGCAACAAGCGCCTGAGTAGGGATAGAACTTGGACCAAGTGGAAATGAGGTCGTAGTTGGATCGCAGTAACACAGACACCCGTATAGGCACACGAGCACTCGTATAACCCTATATAAGGGGGTTTCCACCAAAGACTCAGCATCAACTTTCTACATCACTTGTGCTCTCGTGTGATGCACCGAAACGATTCAGAGACTACAAAACGTTGCTCCAACAACGACGTGTCTTTCATTCTTTTTACTTGAAGTTGTCGGACAATGCACTCTTGTACACATTTGCGACTTATAGAATTGTCCAAAATAAATGATCAA
>JAGFNQ010001106.1:160385-253204 GCA_024364735.1 Boesenbergia rotunda
TCCTAATTAATTTTGGAGACAACAATATGTAAGAGCATCAAATAAGGAAATTATTCCTAAATTTCCAAGATTTGATCACATATTTTATTATGGATTAATTAATTACAACAAATTATTTTCTAAGGGTGGCTCCCCGAGGCTCAGATACCCCAAAGAAAGAATTTGTCGTAAATCCAATTTGGTCCGCTCACTGAGGCGTAACCAAATTAAACATGACAATTTTATTCAAAATGGAAAATTAAATTACAAACAACTAACTTTAAATTGGACGGCTCCCCGAGGCTCAATCCAAAATAAAGAATTTGTTAATAATTTAAAACCAATTCGAATTTAATTGTCAATTAATGATTCATAAATTTGTCTAGATTTCTTGAAAGAAAGTGCCCAAAATTGCGAGATTTCATAATAGGCTTTCAGAATAATTGTAAGTTCTGGTACAAAGAAAACTTACATATTTCCAAAATTGGAAAATTTCCAAAATTGAAAGTTTCCAAAATGGAAGTTTTTCACAATTATCATAAAATTTCAGAAACTAGGATATTTCAAAAGTTTGCGAAATTTCATGAGGATTTCCAAACTTCGAAATTCCTAAATCTAAAATTTATCATAATTGGAAAGTTTCCATAATTGGAAAATTTTCCAAAATTGAGATCATGACAAAGTTTTTCGCAAAACAATTATATGATTATGTCGAACACTAACCGGCTCTGATACCACTGTTGGGACCGGGTGCGTGTTGACATGGATACGGGTTCGTAATTTAAAAAAATAATTACGTGCAGCGGAAGAATTAGCATAAATAATTTCTCAAATTATTTTAACCACGTATCTAGCATGCAACCTTATGATGTGTGGACATGATCATAAATTAAAATTTTGCAGAAAGTAAACTAATTTACTCAATACCTCGCGTAACTCGAAGTAAGGGACAAGATCCAACCGTAGCGTCCCTTGGAAGCTCCGCCTCTATTCGCGTCCACGCCGAGTTCTTTTCGGGATAACTTCGCAAAGCCACGAGTTTCGTGCCGACAAGAACTACTAGATTCTCCAAAGGTACGCCAAGAGTAATAAGAGAGAGATGGAAAACTAACCACCAAAGGAAAAACGGAATCAAGATTCCGGGAGGAAGGAAGGAGTCGCGCCCCGCTTCTTCTTCTTCTTCTTCTTCGGCACCTTCTTGGTGGAGGTGGCTCACGGCAACCCTAGGGGAGCCCTCTAGGGCCAGCGCCTACTAGAAGAGGGAGAGGGAGAGAAGGAGAGGGAGGGAGGCTAGGCAAGAATCCTTGATCTCTTGGATTTATTTCCAAGTCTTGCCTTTGCACCTTTATATAGTAGCTTCTTTATCGCCAAGTCTCCTTTTAACGGAATAAAATTTTCATAAGAAATTTATCTTATAAATTTTTCTATGAATTATTCCGTTATGCCAAGTTTTTATTATAACTTAATTTATAATAAAAACAACCATGTCTCCCCTTTTAATTATGGAATAAAATTTTCCAAGAAATTTATTATACAAATTTTTCTTATCGTGGAAAAATCAATTCATAATTGATTTTATAAAATAAAATAAACCAATCCATGGTTCATTTTAATTTCCATAAAAGGAATAAATTTCTATAAATTTCTTTATATAAATTTCTTTATCCATAATTTTATAAAACAAATCACGCTCGATTTATTTTATAATTTAAACCAAACAATTTGGTTTCCCCTCTTTATTGTGGCCGGCCAGGGCACCCTCTTTGGCCGGCCACACCAAGCCGTCTCCATGCCAATTAAACTCATTTAATTCGCCCAATAAACCTTAAAAAAACTTAGCCATTTTAAGCTTCCGATGCGTCTCTGAAAATTCAGATTTGACTTATCTCTCTTGATAGGAAAATCCAATTTTCAACTCGTTTTAAATCCCTCGGATTACTCGTAGTGCGTGTGACTAAATAGGCTTTCGATTTATGTTGGCCGTCTATAATTCATCAATTATAGAACGATCATGAGTGGCACCTAGTAGTACATCATGATCCCCAATTAATCGAAAGATCAACGGTTGACCTCAGAAATTATTCTGAAACCCTTCAGCAGCTCTAATGAATCGTGCCTCATTCCCTTCACCATCTTATACCCAGTTGGTTCAGGACACAGTCTATGTGTGTCAGTCCCCACTAGGCTGACTACGTCACACCTAGCCCAAGTAACTTTTCCTCGTCCTATGGATTCTAATTACTCTCATGTATTTAAGAGATTCATACTCTTAACATGTCATGCTCTGGCCAGAGGCTTCGAGTAACAATCCGACGATAGACCTTGGGTATACATCTCCTCGCAAGGAGTGGTGAATCTTTTGTAGGTTGTTCAAACATCTTCGGGCACTTCGGCTTATACCCAATCATCCTGGGTCCACACCTCCTTGGAGATGCTTGCTTAAGATGTTAAAGTATAAGTCTCCATGACCAAGATGACTTGAACACCGCAAGTCAAAGGAACATCGCACTTAAGCTGCAGTAAGAACTTCACTGACATGTCTATATGTAGACTACCATATGAAGTTTTACAGCCAGTCACTCCAATGAACTAGTTTCCTTAACTAGCATTCATGTTTATCTCCGGACATCCCAATGTCACCAGCCAGTGAGAATCAGCTGATTAGAGAATAACCCATGCTAGTCTCAACAGAATTGATAGTGCCTGTATCTATCAATTCATCGACTAGGGACAATTTTAATACTTCACAATTGCACATGTAGAGATAATCACTAGTTGTGAATTCATCACAAATTCTCTCATGCTGTGAATTATATTGCGGACATTCAGTAAATGAGTTTAAGATCTCAATCAAATACACAGACATGTATACTCAAATAGTGAATATTCATTTATTAAAGTAAATGATTACAATCATAAGGCGATTGCCTTAGGACACTTCTCTCATATTACTATCAACTGCCACAGCTGCCTGATACCCTGCCTAAACTGCCTCTTCTGATCCTCATTAGCATTTGGCGGCTCTGTCAAGCGGCTCTGTCAGGTGATGATTATGTCAGAGATCTGCTACATTATTACTGTAGAGGTGGTCGGATGATTATTCGGTCGGCTTGCTCTAGCTCGCAGTCCGAGTCGGTCGGGTAAGTCTGGATCCTAAGCCTCCGTTCATGGAGCGAACTCAGGGCGTTCGGCTAGGGACACCTGACCCGAGTGACCGACTTGCTGACTGACCTTGGAGGGCCGATGCTGAGTAGTTGAGCTCAGATGATAAGCTCCGAGTGGCCGACCTCAGGTGACCGACCCTGAGTGGCCGGCCCGGGTGACTGACCCCGAGTGGCCGACCCCGAGTGGCCGACTCTGAGTAGCCGACCTCGGGTGACTAACCCCGAGTGGCCGAACCGGGTGACTGACCCCGACTGGCCGACCCTGAGTGGCCGACCCCGGGTGACTGACCTCGAGTGGCCGACCCCGAGTGCCCGATCCTGGGTGATTGACCCCGAGCGGCCGACCCCGGGTGACCGACCCCGAGTGGCCGACCTCGGGTGACTGACACCGAGTGGCTGACCCCGTGCATCCAAACCCGGACCAAGACCTTACTTGTCTCGATCTCCACTCTTCCTGCTAAGATTCAAGCCCGACCCATGGGACCGAGGACAACCCGGCCTAACCTTCTTTGACCCGGGTCACACTCGATCGGACCCGACCGGTCCTCCAATCTTCCTAAAAAATCATTCGCCCGGATCAGTTTATATTTTCACTAGTCTTATTGATTTTTTTTTCAATTCTTTAACAACGAGTAAAGAAGGAATTATCTGCCAATTAAGAATGGCTGAGTTAGTTGAAAACAATACAATATATATATATATATATATATATATATATATATATATATATATATATATATATATATATATATATATATATATATATATATATATATATCGATATATATATATATATATAAAAGTAATAACAAATTTAAAAGATTAATTCTATCTTACGTAAATTCTATCATTATATAAATAATTTTTTATTATATATTAACATCCCTTTTCAAACTTACGATACTTTAAAAGAAAACATCGAGAGTTTGGTAAGCAGAAACTGAAAGAGTGCAGTGGAATAGGCCTTGGCGAGCTAGTCTACAATTTATATAGAAGATGAGATAAATGACAAAGTTATTGTGTCATTCTGATAGTAATGTCGAGTGAGATGATAATCAATCTCGATATGCTTGGTGCGTTCATAAAAACAGAATTGTGATCAATTTCAATGACACTAGAGTTGTGATAATACATAGGAGTAGGGTTCGAGAGAAAAACACTCATATTAGTAAGTAACCAATGTAACCAAACAATTTCAGTAGTAGTAGAGGTCATAGCACGATATTTGGCTTCGGTAGAAGAACGAGAGATAATATTTTATTTTTTACTCTTCCAAGATATAAGAGAATCTCCCAAGAAAATATAAAATCCTATAATAGACTTACAATCTGTAGAATCACCACCTCAATCTGCATCTGAATAGGCATGCAGCTCTAATATAGAAGTGGAAGGATAAAAAATATTATGAAACTAGGTACCTCAAAGATATCAAAGGATGCGAAGCACAACTCCCCAACATACTGAAGTGGGAGAAGCAACAAACTGACCGACAATGTGTACAACATAAGCAATGTCAGGTCTATTGTTGGTAAGATACACTAGACTACCAACTAAAGTACAATATAAAGAAAGATCTGACAAGGGAACACTATCAATCAAAGAGTACTGAGCATTAATCTCAAGCAGAGTATCCACAATGCAAGTGTCAGATAGATGAGCTTGCTCTAGAATATCACCAATATATTTGGATTATGAGAGAAGATAACCACAAGGAGAATAAGCTACTTCAAGTCTCAAAAAATAGCACAAAAGACCCAAATCTTTCATTTCAAACTCACGAGCCAAATGTAGTTTCAATTCTTCTATTCCACTTATATCATCCCCTGAAATAATCATGTCATCGACATAAAGAGAGAGTAACATATGACCTGACGAAGTATAACGAACAAAAAGAGCGGAGTCATGTTTGTTAGTGTGCACTTATGTGCCAAGACACTTTTATGTATTTATGGATAATTATTTTAATAAAGGCAAGTATTTGTCGTTAATCATTTACCTTTCTGTACGTATATGATTAATGATAAAATCCCACAGATTAATGATTATATTATTCTGAAAAATATCTTTGATCGGATAGATATCTAGAGAGAGCATAGATATCTAGATCAACGCTGAGTATGACTAGGTCAAAATAGACCGAGGGATGGGTATTCAAGTTGTACTTGTAGGTGCCTTGAGTATAGAGGTACACTGGACACAATCCGCTTAAGAGAACACCACATATTAAGCATCATTGGTCGTTCATCTTAATGAACGAGTGTAACTGATCTTTTGATTTGAGACCTTCATATATTCTATGCGTGGAGTTATATACTTTGACACCGTTAAAAGCAGTCTTTAATCAGATTGTGGTTAATACGGTAGTTGGGTGTATGACAAAATGTAGAGAGAATAATGTTGAGTCAATAGAGGATTCATCGCTCTCTTGGATTAGAGAGTTAATATTCTGGTCGCTTGATAGAGATATTAGTGACTCGAAATCCATGGCCATGGGAGGAATGATTATCCTTTAAGATGAGTCTATTATATCTTGGAAATCAAGTAAAATAATTAATTGGTAATGATGCATACTGCACCGAATTAATTGGGATGTAGGATAAAGATGAAGAGATTGAATTACACAGTAATCGGTTCATGGAGGTTTTAGTTTATAACTAATATTCTAGCACGTTGGGTGGCTAAAAACTGTTGCTAGACGGTTACCTTAGTCTGTGTATGGATTTACATTGCCTTCATGTATAGAACCTAGAGGGTCGCACGCATAACATATAGACGCGAACAGTATCTGTAGTTGATTATTTTAGTGGATACTAAAATTAATCAATTTATTATTTTTGAATAAAAATAATTGGATTATTAATTATTTCTGAAATATCGGAAGCGAGAATGGATCAAGATCAAATATGGAGTTATTTGATGTAGAGAAGAGAGAGTAGATTTATCTCTTATTCTCTTTGGAGAATTTGAAAGGTCACAATTATTGTGACAATAATGGAGAAGATGAAGAGTCTCTATTAATGATTATTAATGGAGAATTTTAAAAGTCGCAATTATGATAAATTAATGAAGAATATGAAGAGTCATGTCTCTTCATCTTCCTAGGCTATATATATCCACCCTTGGAAGAAGAGAAGGAAGGTACTTTTCCTTTGTCTCTCTCTTGTGCGAGTTCTCTCCATCTCTCTCGGGAAGCCTTCGGCAACTTTTTCTTATCAGAGACATATCTTCAGATCCGTAGTGCTTCCAAAAGCATTCTATCGATCCAAGTGGCTAGCACCTAACGGATCATCCAGTTCGTGATCTAGTGCACGTGGATACCACTAGAGGAGTCACACGTGGGGCTCTCATCTTTTCGTGACATCAATCACAAATATCCAAAGGATCACAAGGTATGTGTTTATGCCAGATTTCATATCATTTTGTTTAGAACCATATGTACCACGAATATATCCATGATTTAAGAGCAAAGTTTGCTTTATAATATTCCGCTGCGCATAGAACCTAACAATGTTGACTAGGAAGAAAGCCAAGATATCCAATAACAATAGGGAACTTATCAAACCAAGCTCGAGGAGCTTGTTTTAGGCAATAAAGAGTCTTTTTTAGTCTGCAAACTTCACCAGGATTGTGAGTGACACCTGGTGGAGGCATGATGTAAACTTCTTCTTGAAAATCTCCATTTTAAAAATATTTTTAACTTCCATCTAAAAAATAGACCACTGACGAATAGATGTAACTGCAACGAGAGTACGGATAGTAACAAGCTTGGAAACTGGAGCAAAGGTTTTCTCATAATTTATGCTATATTATTGGAAAACTCCTTTAGCAACCAAATAAACTTTATACCGCTCAACTAACCCATCATATTTAGTTTTGATCTTATACACCCATCGAAAATCAATCACACGCTTCCCTAAAGGAAGAGGAATAAGATCTCAAGTACCTGTTTGATACAAAGTAAAAAGTTCTTCCACCGTAGTCTGCTGCCAAAGAGGGTCAAGAGAAACCTCTCTATAAGAGGAGGGCTCAGACAATTAGTGAATAGAAGCCAAAATGGAAGAAAAATAATTAGAATAAGTAGAATACACAAAATCAGGCAATTGAGTAGACTTACGAGATCGTTGAGGGTAACGAGGAGGAGGATCCGCTATCACAGGAGCATTATGGGAAGCAGTAGGAGCAGGGGGATCATTGGGAAGCTGATGACCAAAATTTATATGCATGTTAATCCTGTCAATAGCATCATTAGAAGAAGAGATGCTAGGGTGGTCTACTTGTGGGGAAACATGAGACGGTATATCATCAAAGTTTGTGCAAAAATGATCAATACAATTGAGATCAGATTTTCTAAGATTAGAAGTATTAAAGGGAATGGAATCGAATACAATGTGTTCAAGAAAAATAACATGATGTGAGACATAGAGTTATTGAGTAACCAGATCATAACATCAATATCCTTTTTGACCCTCGTCATAACCAAGGAAAACACAAAGAGCGGACCAAGAACTAAGCTTACTATGTTGAACATGAGGACGGAGGACAAAAATATATGTATCCAAAAACTCTTAATACAGAATAATCAAAAACATAACCATATAGGTTTTCAAAAGGTGATAAACCAGATGTAATTGAAGACGGAATTCTATTGATAGAATGGACTGCAGTAAGAATAGCTTCCCCCAAAACTTGCTAGGAACATATGCAAACAATAAGATAGAATGTGCAGTTTCAACAATATGTCTATGTTTTCTTTCAGTAATATCGTTTTATTCAGGAGTATCAGTACAAGAACTTTGATGAAGTGTATCATCTGAGGCAAGTAGTTCAGAAAAAAGATTAGAATGTATATTCATCACCCAAATCAGATCGAAAATACTTAATAACAACATTATGTTGAGTTTTTACCATATCACGAAACATATGATAGATATCAAGAAAATCAGAATGATGTTTCAGAAGATAGACCCAAGTGTAGCAAGTATAATCATTAATAAAGGAAATGTAATAGCGGGATCCACCAGGTGTACGAATCGAAGATGGACCCCACACATCAGAATGAATTAATTCAAACGGTGCAAGAGAAATAGAGATACTTCTATAGAAAGGTAAGGTAGAGATTTTTGCTAATTTGCAACCACAACAATCTGAAATATCATGAGTTTGCAATTTTTCTAAATTTTCTTTAGAAGCTAAGTATTTCAAATGAGAAGAAGAAATATGTCCAAAAAGAGAATGCCACAAATAAAAATTAGAAGAAGCAGAGTTTAACCGAAAGGAAGATAAATCAACACTGGATGTTGCAACATCTGGAACTTTTAGTTGTTCTAATACATATAGTCCACCCTATCTATAGCCTATCCCAATCTGCTTCTAACATAACAAGAAGATGAAGTAAAAGAAACTAAAAAAACCAGAATCACATAATTGACCAACCGAGATAAGATTTAAAGTAAGATTAGGAATGTGATATACATTAAACAGAGATAAATTAGATATAGAAATAGAGCTAACACTAGCTAATAGCATGGGAAAACCATTTATGGTCATAACTGACATAGAAAGAGAAGAATTTATAGATACAAAAGAATTGACATTAGGCGACATATGATACGAATTCGAAGCTCTAGAATCGAGGATCTAGATAGTGCAAGATATACCTAAGGTACCATTATAGGGCAAACCTTTGTGAGAAGAAGCAAACATGACATGTGGATGAGATAAGAAATTTTTGAAACTGTTTAGCAAGAGTTGCAATTGTGACATTAGATGATTGAGTCCCTCTAGAGTCTCTAGGAGGAACTACTACTGTCATGCTGGATGCTCTAAATTTAAAAAATCATTGTTGTGATTGACTATTTGATTTTTAATGAAAAGACAGAATCATTAGTCATATTTTTCAGTCATCAGGTGGATTTAAAGAACTCAAAATCCGTTCTTCACCGTTTAAAATGTAGCCCTGGGTGCGCGGAACGTTTCCTCAAAGTTTCAAGGTGATCTAACGATTAAAACTTAAGAAAATATAATTCTTCTACAAATATAATTTTAAACCAACAATGACATAGAAAATACTGAAGAAATCTCATAATGATCGGCCTTTAGATATTTGAAAATCATAAATCTCGACGATTATTTTACTGATAATATAGATTACTAATGGTAGTATATAATAAAAAATTATTTATATAAGGGTAGGATTTATCTAAGGTATAATTAATCTTTTAAATTTTTTATTATTTATCTATATATTTATATTATTTTTATGGTATCATAGCATAGTTCTGCCGAATCGAAAAATTTGAATTTGGAAGGATTACAATATCATCGACGATCGCCGGCGACCACCGCCGGTGAAGATCGCGGGCGGCCGGCGCCGATTGCCGACGGCCGGCGACGCTCGGCACCGACAGTTGGCCACCAGTGTTGGACACCGACTGCCTACGTGGACACCGATGATTGACGTCGACGCTCTTATGTCTAAACAAATAAAATTATCCAAAAAAATTCTAAAAGGTAATATGGTAAAATATTATATTAAGTTATAAACTATTACCTCCAACTAAATAAGATTTTATTTGATTATCTAAATTGAACCAAATAACTTCAAGTTATGTTTCATTTCCTATAATTTTGGTTTATTGATTACTTAATAATGACATAACTGAGATTATATATGATAATTTGAATCAAACGCACCTTTAAAGTGTTTTGATGATCCTCCAATAGTGAACATTTATACGGCCATAAATCAAATTTTTGAAAGCATGAAGAATCTAATAGTAATTCTATTTTATCATTTTTGACTATTAAAACTATTAAAGTGCTTTGATGATCCTCCAATTTAATAGTGAAAATTTATAAGACCGTAAATCAATTTTTCAAAAGCACTAAATATCTAATAGTAATTTTATTTTATCATTTTGACTATTGAAATTATTAAAGTGATTATGTCATACATTTAATATTCTGGTCAAGAACAAGAGAGTGTTTGGGAGAGCTTCTACTAATTATTTTTTAGATTCTAGTTACATAGAAGTACTTTTGAGTATTTATGAATACCAGATTCTGCTTTAACTTCTATAACTTTTAGCCAAAAGCTGGAAGCAAGAATTTGATGCTTTTTTCTGCTTCTGCTTTTTTACTTATGGTCTAAAATTAAAAATAGACATTTATATCCTTAATAATTTATCATTTTACATAATTACTACCATACTTTTAAATAAAATTTTATATTTTCATATAATTTATATATTCATAATTTTTTTATAAATTTATATATATTTTATCATTTTTTTATATTTATATTTTTATTAATTATATATTTTTTAAACATATATATTATTAAAAAAATTAATTTTGATATAATATTTAAAATATAATAATAAATATATAAAACATTATTGATGGTGTATCAAAATTATATTTAGATAATTAAAAAATAATTTATATAGTTTAAGGATATTGTTATTATTTAACTAAAAATTAAGTTTGGAAGCAATTATTCACCAAACACTCAAACTTTATCTTGTATCAGCTTTTAACTTCTATTTCCAAGCACTCCATACTTTAGCTTCTCACTTATTTCAAAATAATCTCTACAAAAATTATTTTTCAAAAAGCAAAAGTTCTCCATACATTCCCTAAAAAGGGCATAAATGAACTTTTGAAAACATCATTTAATGTTGACTGACTGAACGCGGTAGTCATGAAGGTAAAATATGTAAATAAAATTTCAGAATGTCACGAACACGATTGCGATTCTATGTTATCATTTTGACTATTGAAAAAATCATGGATAAAATGAGTTAATTATTTTATAATATGCAATCAAAAAGTAACATTATGAATGAATTATAGAGACATCATTTTTTTATTTTAATTCAGAAATTTAACTTTTTTAACTAATTAATCCTAAAACCCAACATAAAATTTTCACCATTAGAATAAATATATCGCAGTTGAATCTCAAATTTCAAATGTCTAATGTATTAACATTCTATCCTAAAGTATGTTGGATATTGGGTCTTAAAAATACTAAATACAATTTTATAAAGAAAAATCAGGGTGTCATCAATTGATGAAAGTCAAAATTAACTTCAAAAACAAAATCTACGTTTCGCGTAGATGAATCTGTATTATTAATTTGCTCAAAACCGATTACGATTGAATAAGAAATTAATTATTTAAAGTCAACACAAAATTAGCATAGAAGGAAATAGATAGAGAATAGTCTCACATATAAAAATTCCTAGAAAATTTGTTTCCTTATATGTGTTGTTGTGTTAATAGAGTTAAAAAAGAAAAATACAGGTGTTCTCTTCTCACAGGCAAGCAGGTGCTCGCATCTACGAGTCCGCCACGCGCCCACGCGGCACCTGGGTGACGTGTCATGTGACATGGCAGTGCTTATATAACATTCGGGTAGGCAAAGAGGGATGACTAGACTACTGACCGGGCGAACGAATGACAATCGTTGGATTGAAGAGGGGTGTTGGATCACAAGTGATGCGATCTGGAGCGTTGATCATGAAGAGTCGCGATTTGACCGTTGCTGATGAGACTTGATCCGAAGCGTCAGATCGAATCTGGCGGCTGAGATCAAAGGGGGATATGAAGGGTTACAACCATCTAGATTATTTGGCGACTAAAATCAAAAGTCTATCTAAAGGGTTACGACCCTTCAGATCGAACTGCCTCACCTCTTCTCCTTATATAAATATAATCCTCTGAATGTTGGAAATTCATTCAATCATCCAGAGTTTAAAAAGCATACATCTCATCTTCTGCATCCAGGATACATCTCATCTTCTGCATCCAGAGTCCAACAAGCCTATGAGAAGGTTCGTTGATCTCGAAATTTGAAGTGTTGTTATTTCGAGACATTGTCGTTGAATCTTGAGAAATAAATTGCTGCTATCCGTGAGCACCTATAGCGGAGCAATATCATTTTACGGAGATAGTGACAAACACTAGTCTCGACGATCTTATATCAGTTTGCATCCTCCTCGGCAACAACCCAACCGACCCATAATCGTAAAATGATATTATGCAAACTGATATAACCTTGATCAACGACGTTCCGACTGTCGTTCCACACGGAGAGAAGCCGGAGAAGTTCAATGGAGACGAGTTCAAACGATGGATCAATGACATTCCGACCGTCGTTCCGCACGGAGAGAAGCCGGAGAAGTCCAACGGAGCCGACTTTAAACGATGGCAACAGAAGATGTTGTTCTATCTAACAACGCTAAACCTTGTACGGTTTGTGCGTGAAGACCCACCAACCACTGAGGAGGTGATTCTATCAGCAAGGCTACATACGATGCGTGGTCGCATGGAGATTTCCTATGTCGCAACTACGTTCTCAATGCATTGGACGACATGTTGTTCTATCAGACAATGTTAAACCTCGTACAGTTTGTGCGTGAAGACCCACCAGCCACTGAGGAAGGTGATTCTATCAGCAAGGCTGCATACGATGCGTGGTCACATGGAGATTTCCTATGTCGCAACTACGTTCTCAACGCATTGGATGACACGTTGTCTAACATGTATAGTCCGATGGAGATGGCAAAATCTCTGTGGGAATCACTAAAAAAATTACAAAACTGAAAACGTCGGATTGAAGAAATTTATCGTTGGTCGATTTATAGATTTCAAGATGGTGGATTCCAAGAGTGTAACATCTCAAATCCAAGACATGCAACTGATACTGCATGATCTGGATGTCGAAGGCATGAAGCTGAATGAGTCATTCAAAGTAGCCGCAGTAATCGAGAAACTCTCTCTGTCATAGAAGGATTTCAAAAATTACCTCAAGCACAAGCAAAAGGAGATGGGGCTTGAAAACCTGATCTTGAGGCTACAAATAAAGGAGGATAATCGAAAGTCATCCGACTTCAGAAGAATGAAGCGGGCTATCGACGAGATGTCCAACCTGGTTGAGCCAAATGCCAAGAAGCTAAAGCAATCTAAAAAAGGCTTAAGGCAAGAAATTTAAGGGCTCATGCTACAACTGTGGAAAGTCAGGGCACATGTCCAAGGATTGTAGATGCCCGAAGAACCAACCAAAAGTCAGAAGGATACTGTGAACCATGTCACAACTTCTGATGGCATCCTTCCCAATCTTTCGGAACTAGATCTCACTACGATTGTGTTTAAAGCCAACACGATGGTGGACATCCTGAAACAGTGGTGGATCGATACTGGAGTAACACATCACATTTGTTTTGATAAGACGATGTTCTCCAAGTATACTCCGATAAGTAGAAGAAAGCTCTATATGGGCAATTCCACTACATCGCCGATTGTCGGACTCAGGAAAGTTGTTCTGAAGATGACGTCTGGGAAGGAGTTAACACTCATTGATATGCTCCACATTCCCGACATCAAGAAGAACTTAGTTTCTGGATCGGCACTTGTCAAGGTCGACTTTAGACTAGTGTTCCAGTCAAATAACTTTGTGCATACGAAGAATGGTATCTTCGTAGGTAAGAGATACGTAGAATAGAGTCTGTTCAAAATGGTTGTAATGACTGTACACCATGAATTTGATTATAATAAAATAAAAGCTTCCGGCTATGTTATTGAGTGTTTTAATTTATGCATGATCAACTTGAACATGTCAATAATAATACTCTGAAATGTCTCGTCAAATTAAATTTATTACCAAACATCAATGTTAACGAAACGCACAAATGTGAAGTATGTGTGGAAGCAAATTCATTCGGTCGAAAGGTCAACGACTCCTCTAGATTTGATACATAGTGATCTATGTGACTTAAAATTCATGCAAACTAGAGGAGGTAAAAAGTATTTTATTACTTTTATCGATGACTGCACAAGATTCTATTATGTCTTTCTTTTAAGAAGTAAAGATGAAGTCTTAGAGGCTTTTAGAACCTATAAAATAAAAGTTGAGAATTAACTTGATAAACAAATTAAAATAATTCGTAGCGATAGAGGTGGAGAATATGATGCACCGTTTGATGAATCTGGCATTATCTATCAGACAAGGACACCATACTCGCCTCAATCAAATGGTGTTGTCGAACATAAAATCGAACACTAAAGAAAATATTGAATGTCTTATTGATAAATTCAGGCTTATTTGAGAACTTATGGGGGGAAGCTGTATTTTTGGTAAATCACATTCTCAATAAAATCCCTCATAAGAAAAATGATAAAATATCATACGAACTATAGAAAAGTCGTGAGCTATCGTACAAATACTTGAAAGTGTATGGGTGCTTGGAAAAGGGCGAAGTGTCCAAGCCAAAGCATGTAAAGTTCGAACCTAAAATGTTTGATGTGATATTTGTCGGATATGCCCATAACAGTAATGCATATTGTTCCATAGTTTATAAGTCAGATATTCCTGATATTTATGTGGGAACAATTATAGAATCTCGGAATGTAATATTGTTTGAAAATGTATTCCCAAATAATAAGGGAAACGTTCAAAGTGATTACAACGGAAGTTGTATCAAAAAAGACATTTCTAAACTTAGTTATTGTAAAAGGATTATTGATAATCAAAGCTCAGTGCCACGTCAGAGCAAACGGGCTAGAGTTGAGAAATCGTTCAGGATGGACTACATGATTTTTATGTTGGAAATGGACCCAAGAACATTAAGCGAAGCTCTCTCTAGTTCCAACACCCTATTGTGGAAAGAGGTTGTCAGTAATGAAATCGAGTCCGTCATGAATATCATACTTGGGAATTAGTGGACCTTCATTCTGATACTAAACCATTAGATTGTAAATGGATACTAAAATGTAAGTATAAAACTGATGGATTGATTGACAAGTATAAGGTCAGTCTTGTAGCCAAAGGATTCAAGCAAAAGGAAGGTCTTGACTACTTTGATACCTACTCACCTGTGACAAGGATTACATCTATACGAGTGATGATAGCCATTGCATCACTGTATAACCTTGAAATACATCAAATGAATCTTAAGAGTGCGTTCTTAAATGGTGAGTTGGAAGAAGAAATCTATATGGAACAACCGGAGTGGTTCGTAGCTCTAGGAAAAGAGGAAAAGGTATGTCGACTTATTAAATCGTTATACAGACTTAAATAAGCGCCTAAACAATGACATGAAAAATTTGACAAAATAATGTTATCAAACGAATTCAAAATAAATGAAAGTAATAAATGCATTTATGTCAAAATCACACCTAAAGGTCATGTAATCGTCTGTCTATACGTAGACGATATGCTTATAATGGGCAATAATCATAAAATAATCATAAGTACAAAGAGAATATTGACCAATAATTTCGATATGAAAGATATGGGTCAAGTAGATGTTATATTGGGAATTAAAATTCTCAGGGCATTTGCTGGGATAGTTCTAATATAATCCCACTATGTAGAGTCAGTATTGAAAAAGTTTAATGTGTACGATCTCTCTATAGTGAAAACACCTATGGATCTAAGTCAACATTTAGCGAAAAACTATGGTGAGCTCATATCGCAATTGGAATATTTTCATATAATAGGCAGCTGGATGTATCTCACAAACTGCACACGTCTGGATATTGCCTGTGTTGGTGCAATCATGCCCTAGAAGAGAAATTTCAATGATTGACAATTGTTTAAGTTTAAGCTAATACGTTAGATTTAATGTTGAATTTTAGTGTGTAGTAATGAAAGAAGTCCAAGGAATGGTTGAGGACCGAATTCTTGGCATGAAGACCCGGAGATGAGGAAGCTCTAGGCAAGAAGTCCAGGAATGGTCGGGGATCGAATTCTTGGCATGAAGACTCGGAGATGAGAAGCTCCAAGCATGAAGTTCAGGAAACAAGAGGTTTTGCTGGCACGAGGTAATTGGGATCGATTGAGAGCATACATGAAGGATTAGGATTGAGAATCTTAAATCTAAGCATCTCAATCGATAATCAATCGATTGGAAAGGGACTAATCGATTGGGAGACATTCTACTCTCAAACAGAACACTCCTTAATCGATCAGTCAATGATTGAGAAGTCATCAATCGATTGGTCGATCGATTGGGAGATATTCTATGTAAAACCAAAATACTCCGTAATCGATTAATCGATTGATTACGAGTCATTCTGTGCGACAACAGAATGCTCCCTAATCGATCAACCAATCGATTGAGTGGGAATCAATCGATTGGCCGATCGATTGGGAGACAGTCTATGTGGGAAAAGAATACTTCGTAATCAATTATGAACCATTCTGTGCAACAAAATGCTCCTTAATCGATCAACCAATCGATTAAGTGGGAATCAATCGATTGGTCGATCGATTGGGAGACAGTCCGTGTGGGAACAGAATGCTCCATAATTAATTAACCAATCAATTACGAATCATTCTGTGCGATAACAGAATGCTCCCTAATCAATTGGCCAATCGATTAGGGCACTGCTTAATCGATTGTGTAATCAATTGGGACACATTCCTCACTTGAACAGAATAGTCCTGAATTGATTGCTTGATCGATTAAAGATTTAAAGTTACCAATCAATCAATGCATGCTCCCAATCGATTGAAATTCAAAATAACATAATCCTAGCCGTTCATTTGAGATTTGTACTGTTCAACGGCTATATGGTAATTGATTGGGGCTTTCACCAATTGATCAGTGATGCCTAAAATAAAGCAGAGAAGTCGTTTAAAAGTAGGTGGTGAAGCGAAAAGGAGATATACTATTACATTGTGATTTCTCATCATCTTTGTGCTCAAGTTCTCTGCTCAAGCTCTCAACAGCATCTTCAAGCAACCAAGAGAAGGGGATTCAAGCTCAAAAATTGTAATATTTCTTTTCTTCTTCTCCTTGTTGTTGTTCTTTACTTGAGGGCTTTCAAGGTTGTTGTAAAAGAGTAAATCAAGGCGTTAGCATTGTATTTGGGGTATCTAGCTTCTAGTCCCCCCCCCCCCCTCCCTCTAGCTCTACTGGTCCTAACAGCATGTACGGTCTGAGTCATTTTACGAGTACTTCAAATGACATCCATTGGAAAGCACTGATGCGAGTTCTTAGATATTTGGAATATACTATGAACTACGGATTACATTACGGAAGATATCCCACTGTCTTAGAGGGATACTGTGATGCTAATTGGATATCAGATACAAAGACTTTAAATCCCCTAGTGGGTATGTATTCACGATCGGTGGGGGAGCGGTATCTTGGAAGTCCACTGAGCAAATGTGCATTGCTTGGTCAACTATGGAATCTGAGTTTATAGTACTAGACAAAGCAACTGAATGATTGCGAAATTTCTTAGAAGATATTCCAAGCTGGACGAAACATGTGCCTGACGTACTTATACACTATGATAGTCAATCGATGATTGGAAGGACACAGAGTAGTATGTATAATGTTAAGTCACAACATATAGTCGTAGACACAATACCATTGACAGTTGATCTTGAATGGAGTGATTGCAATCGAGTATATTAAGTCCAAAGATAATTTTGACAGATCCTCTTAAGAAGGGGCTAAGTCGAGATCAAGTATATTTCTCATTGAGAGTAATGAGATTAAAAATCTAAAACTGAAATAACTATAGTGGTAACCCAACCTTGTTGATTGGAGATCCCAAGATCTTGGTTTAATGGGACAACCAAGTTGCAGATATTGTCTTACAGCACACGAAATATATTATCTCTATCTCAATCTTAGGATGAACATGTGCTATCCTACCACATATGATAAGGTTAATTAAACTTATGCTTTTAATGATTTTTATACCTTTATAAGGTGGAGTATGGTAGGATACCCTTGATAGAAGTGTCACCTATGTGAGTGTGAAGACAAACTACTTCAATGAAACACTCATGAATCCAAGATGGAGTCCATGGCCAAAATGGAACCAACCCTGAGAAATAAAAGTAGGTGAGATAAGTCCCTGTGTGGGTGCTATTATCTTAGTATACACAAACAGCTGAGCAATTCAATACATCACGTTCATTGCGCAGCCTAGTATGTTCGGCAGCATTCCACTACGGAAGGTTCAAAGCCACAAGTTACCTCTCCCGATGTATTGACTTATCATTTGGACTCTTGTAAAGTGTCAGCATTCATACACGCATTAATTTTCATTAATGTGGATGATTATTGGATATTGGGTCTTTAAAATACCAAATACGATTTTGCAAGGAAAAATCGTGGTGTCATCAATTGATGAAAGTCAAAATTGACTTCAAAAACAAAATCTAGGTTTCGCCAGGGGCGAAGCCACCCATGGGTTAGGGTGGGCTCCAACCCCACCTACTTTTCAAAATCAATATATTAGTTTTTAATTTTATTAATTTTTGAACCCCATCAAAAATAAATTAAGTATTTGGAAAAAAATAATAAAATCTAGAATGAAAAATAAATAAAATAGAGATTATTAAATTATTAACATAAAATGAGGATGTTGAGTTTAAATTAGATGGGATGTGAATTAAATTTAATGATAAGATGAGGCGATGAATAATATGTTATTCAAATTGAATTGATTTGATCGAGTTATGATCAAATTAAATGATAAGTTAAATTAATTTGATTCATTTAAAATAATTAAGATATTTTAAAAAAATCTTCTCTTCTTCTTTATTTTTTCCTCCACGCGCATACTAGCAACCACCTTTATATATCACCCTCCTCTATGCACTAACAACTCCACCTGACAACTCTCGTACTACTTAGATCAAGGGGAATCATAATTTTACTTATTTTTTAATCTTGTTGCATTCTAGTTCAAAGATATTGTTATAGGTACAACAATCAATTTAGCATATATTTTTTATTGATATTGAAAAATAATTAGTTATTTGAATTAATTATGATTCGTTGTATATGTTTGATTTATGGTCGTCTCAAGTGAAAATTGTATCAATTTGATTTAGTTTAACTTTCGTCTCATATATTATGCTAATATTATTGATTGATTGATTTATTATTGTAGATTTTGAAATTGTGCGACTTTGAAATAAAATGTGATAATTTTAAAATTATTTTGGATATTTAGAAATAAGTTGTGATATTTGAGTTGTCATAATATTGGACAATAATATTTATGAAATTTGAAGTTTGGATTTTGTTAAAAATTTTATTATTTTAAATTTTGGACAACGATGAGCCCCAGGTAGTCATGAATTTTAGCTACGCCCCTGTGTTTCGCGTAAATAAATCTAAACTATTAATTTGCTCAAAACTAATTACGAGTGATAAGAAATTAATTATTTAAAGTCAGCCCAAAATTAACATAGAACGAAGTAAATAGGGAATAGTTCCATATCTGTAAATTTCATGGGAGTTTGCTTCGTTATATGTGTTGTTGTATTAATAGAGTTAAAAAAAGAAAAACACAAGTGTTCTGTTGTCATAGGCGAGTAGGTGCTCACATCTGTGAGCCCACCACTTGCCACCCGCCACTCGCGCACGTGGCACTCGTGTGACGTGTCATGTAACATGATAGTGCCTATGTAGAATTTGGGTAGGCAGAGTGGGATGACCAGACTGTTCATCGGGCGAACGAATGACAACGTTGGATCGAAGAGAGATGCTGAATCGCAAGTGACGCGATCTGGAGCGTTGATCGCAAATAGTCACGATCTGACCGTTGGTGATGAGACTTGATCCGAAGCGTCAGATCGAATATGGCAGTTGAGATCAAAGGAGGATCTGAAGAGCTACAACCATCTAGATCTGGCAGCTGAGATCAAAGGGCTATCTGAAGGGTTACAACCCTCCAGATCGAACGGCCCAGATGAATCTTAAACCAAAGGTCACAGTCACTCACCAAAGGGTACATCACTTCTTCTCTTTGTATAAATAGAATCCTCTGAATACTGAAAATTCATTCAATCATCCAGATTTCAAAAAGCATACATCTCATCATCCTACGAGAAGGTTCGCTGGTCTCGAAATTTGAAGTGTTGCTATTTCGAGTCATCATCGTTGTATCTTGGGAAATAAATTTCTACTATCCGTGAACACCTCTAGCAGAGCAATATCATTTTATGAAGATAGTATTGAATACTAACCTCGACGATTTTATATCAATTTGTATTCTCTTTGGTAGCAACCAACCAACCCACAAAGCAATTCTAAGAACATCATAAATGCATTGATGTTACGTTCTTAATTATATTGTTATTTTGATAACAATTAGACATAATTTTCTTATAAAATAATATTTTAGTGATGTCTTAGTGACCAAATACTAACACGAGATGAAAATTGCTCTCATGATGCTGCTATAAATTCATAAATATACGTTTTGATTTGGCCACTATAAAATTATCAAAGTAAATTGGCCAAAATACTTTAATAGTCTTTTCCTGCATGGCAACGATAATACGATATACGCCATTATGTTTATGATTGTTTTTAAGCTAGCACGCCATCTAAATTGGATAGCTCATAAAAGAAATATTCTGTAACATCGTAATTGAAAATCAAATCGAAAATATTTGAAAGATTTTATAAACACTCAACCACTGTATCATAGCATAGGAATTTCCACTATATTTATGATGATTGATATGGGAGGTAAATATTACGTGGCCTAAAAAATCTATATTTTAGCCTCGGTGGGCAGTTCAAAGTTAAAGGATTGTTCCGGAAAGATTCGACGTCGATGATTAATCATCGAGGTTCAGCCTACGTGGATACTGACGAGAGGGGAGGAACTCTGTGCCCTGCGAGATCAACACGAGCGTTAGGGGAACACATCGGAGGTTGTCCGACGGAGCTCATTCCGACGCTCAAGTCAGTGCCTCGATGGAGAGGAGAGTAGTAAGCAAAAAGACGTATGAGTAGCAAAAAGTGCATAACCCCCTTACCGGAGAGGTTGGAATACCTTTTATACCTGCGACGGCCATCTGCGAGTCCCCACGATCTTCGTCACGTCCCCGCGATTATAGGTTAATGGCTCACCCAGGTAACGGTTGTCGCGATTCATCAATCCGGGCCGTTGTGACGATTAAGGTTTTATGGTCGCTAATCATAGGTGGTAATTACTCCGTCATAATGGATGAGGATGTCCCGTCGATCCGAGAAAATCGGACATCTGCTTGAGTGTTCCTTGGGCCCCACCACCCTGAGGTGATTCCAAGGTTCTTCGGCCCCGGGGACTCGGGCATTCGTCTCTCTGAGGTGCTCTCGGGAACTTACTCCCGAGGTGAACTCGGGGTGTGTCTTCTTGAAGCTATCTTCAGGGTTATAACTACTCGAGTTGGTCACCTGGTCCCCTTTCTTGAGAGGGTCTCGGGTGTCCCGCCAAGGGAGTAGTTCCGGCTTGGTGGCTTTTGCCATGCACCTTCTTCAGCCCCCGTGTCAGCCAGAGGGTATTCAACTACATTACAAGTCCCTCCCTTCAAGTCTGATCGAAAGAAGTGTGTCTGACTAATTAGACTGGCAGTGTGATGAAGAAGTTGTGCCCAGATGGCCTTTCCACCTTCAGCTACTTCGCTGGTGGCATTCCGGGTCCGAGGAAGCAGTCCCTGCAACACAGGACCCCAGGTAGTCTTTTTAATACGTCCCGCATTCCCGCAAATGTTGCGGAGACGTTCTGACGCCTAGCCCGGGCCCTTTATAGGTGTGTGAGGTCTTGTGATGGTGACACAATCGCCCAGCGAATATGGCCTCGCCACGTGCCTCCTCCCCCTTGTGCGGCTAATCTCCTCGATACATGCCGCTGGTCATATGAAGCAACGATAGCAAGGGCTAGCGACTCCTCGGGATGACCAATCAGCATCGTTGACTTGCTGCTCTCTTATTGCTTATAGATGGGTGGCTCCTCTCTATAAAAGTGGGTGCAACGGCACCCTTCGACCTCCTTGCCCTATCTGCCTCCAAGCATCTTCATTCTCCTGCTGCCCGTCTTGCTGTTATGCCACTTTTACGAGGGTACGTCTCCTTCTGCTTTCTCCTCTCCCCTATCCTCATGGGTCCAGTAGAGAAGAAGAAAACACGAGGCGAAGGCGAGGACTCCTTGGGGGAAATAGGATACCATACGGAGTGGTACGACACCACCTCTTCTAGGGTCTAGAGGGAATCCCTTCAGGGCACCTGCCGTAAATATGGTGTTCCGGAAGGTTGGGAGATGCGAGTCCCTGCCCTAGGCCAATCGCCTGTAGAAACCCCTAAGGATTATTTCACTTTCTTTCTAGGACAGGTAAAACTAGGGCTTCGTTTCCCTATCCCTCCCTTTTACATGAATGTTGCTAAATACTTCGGTATCCTCCTCCAGCAAATGGCTCCAAATGCCTTTGCCCAGATGCATGGCTGACGACGATGAAACCCCTTTGATTTCTTCGGTGGCCCGAGCGAAGACATCCTTGTGGCTTCGCAGGCAATCTACGAGACGACTTCTTAGTTCCGGCGCAAGGTCGAGGGCGATCCGCGTAACTCCCCCTCCATGTTGAGGGTGAATCTGCACCTCCTCGCTCTTGACCTCCCTCCGTTCTTCCTTGGGTCCTTCATCCTCTCGCGGATCGGCAAGATCCATTTGTGAGACTTCGTGGAATTCCGGTGAGGCCCTATAAAGGGGATCTAAGTTGATCGCGAGGGTCTCCCTTCGCTCCAAGACTCCCCGTGGAGAATCGAAGGGCTCTCCTGGTGGATGCCAGAGCGTTTCTTCGATGGTGGTAGTCCTTCGGCGATCAAGTTCCTCCTTCGTCAGGGTCATGGGTTGTCCCTCCGGCCCTGTCATCGGTGTTCCTTCTAGTGCTTTACTGGTTTCCCACAGACAGCGCCAAACTTGTTCCTGAAGGAGTCGACGTCGATGGCCAGTCACCGAGGTTCAACCCACGCGGATGCTGACAGGAGGGGAGGAACTCTGCGCCCTGCGAGATCAACACGAGCGTTAGGGGAACACGCCGGAGGTTGTCCAGCGGAATCCACTCCGACGCTCAAGTCAGTGCCTCGATGGTGAGGAGAAGTAGTAAGCAGAAAGACAAATGAGTAGCAAGAGTGCATAACCCCCTTACCGGAGGGGTTGGAATACCTTTTATAGCTGTGGTGGCCATTTGCGAGTCCCCACGATCTTCGTCACACCCCCGTGATTATAGGTTAATGACTCACCCTGGTAACGATCGCCGCGATTCATCAATCCAGGCCATTGCGACAATTAAGGCTTTATGGCCACTAATCATGGTGGTAATTACTCCGTCGTAATGAATGAGGATGCCCCGCCGATCTGAAGAAAGCGGGCATCTGCTTGAGTGTTCCTTGGGCCCCACCATCCCGAGGTGATTTTAAGGTTCTTCGGCCTGAGGGTCCCGGGCATTCGTCTCTCCGAGGTGCTCTCGGGAACTTATACTCCCGAGGTGAACTCGGGGTGTGTCTTCCTGAAGCTATCTTCGGGGTTATAACTACTCGAGTTGGTCACCGGGTCCCCTCTCCTGAGAGGGTCTCCGGTGTCCTGCCAAAGAAGTCGTTCCGGCTTGGTGGCTTTTGCCATGCAGCTTCTTCAGTCCCCGTGTCAGCCAGGGGGTATTTAACCCCATCAAGGATTTTAAATTCTCTAACACCTGGCTCTCCACTTAGGTTCTAGCACTCGACTCCTAACTCGAGTTCCAGGTGACCTCAACTCACGACTCTCGACTCTCGACTCGGATTTCAAACACCCTCAACTCCCGACTCTCTACTCGGTGAATGGCCTCGAAGCCCTCAACCTAATTTAAGCTCCAGTTAGCCTTCACTTCCTGGACTCATCCTAAGATTATCCCAGGTTAGATCTGTAGGAAGTGGGCAGCGTGTGCGATAACTGCACACGTTGCAGCGTGTGCAGTTATTGCACACGCTGCAGGGAGTGGGGTTTGTTGCCCCCTCCCTCTCCACCACTTCTACCCCCCTTTCCTCTCCTATATAAGGAGAGGGTAAGGGGCTTCATTCAAGTGCAAGAGGGGGAAGCAAGAGCAAGTGAGAAAAACTCTGAGAAGAGGAGATCGTCCATAGTTCGAGGGATTTGGTTCGTGATACCGAGAGGGGAAGAACTTTCCAATTCTGTGATCGTTCTTCCGACGACAAGCGCGAAGAACAACGAAGGACGAGCGTGAATCACTGTAAGTGTTTACCGTTTTTATAAATGTAGATTCAATTCGTTCACGATTTCATGCATTAGAATCGATAATGGTATCAGAGCTTAGATTCGTTCTAAATAGCATGAAATTGTTTCGCCGGAAAATCGCGACTTAGTGTCGGCAGATTTTTTTTTTCGAGTCGGTCGACTTTGTGTCGGCAGATTTTTTTTCGAGTCGGTAAAATAATTGTTAGCATTGCGAACCGACGATCCCACTCGGTCGTGTTGCACACTACCGATTAATCGCGTTCGTCGCGGTAAAAAAATTTTGGACGGCAGAAAAGAAATGCAGGCGGCGGAAGGAAACTCGAGAAAAAAAAATAAAACGGTGAGAAAAAAAACGGTGAAAAAATAAAAATTTCTTACATGCAAATTTTAATCCGTTGATAAAAAAAATGTGCTTTAATTAAATTGCATGTGTTTTTTTGGTTGCTTCCATTAAATTACAAATTTAATCTGTTGATTAAGATAAAAAAAAACCAGAATTTTTTTTTTTGGCATGTTAATTAAGGCCAAGGCAGTAGATACGAAAAAAAATTGCATGTTTTTTATTAAATTAATTAGCTTTGTGCTTTAATTAATTGCTTGGTTGAATTTGTATTAAAATTTAGCTATTGGTTATTGGAACTAGACCAAAATTTGATTAAATGGATTGGATTTTAGTTAGAATTAATTAAATCTGATTAAGTTGGTTCATTTCAACTGGAATTTAAATTATTAGTTAATTTAATCAGACCAACTTGAACCAACTATGTGTATGTCTAGTTCGAACCATTAGTTGGTTTGGCTAGACCATATTGATCCAATAAAATCAGAATCTAGTTCAAACCACTAGTTAATCAGATCAGTTTAATACAAACCAGAATCATTTTGTTTGGTTCGAACAATAGATTTGACTTTAAATTAAGTGAGTTAACGACTAAGATAAGTCATTCATGTCCAATTAGATTAGTTCTAATAAGGACAATAAATTCAACCTTAGAATCTGATCGATTAGTCCGATGTCAGTCAATCGAGGCTCCTCGAAGAAAATTTGTTTTTCTTATCTATTTGTGATTTTACGTGTATACATATGAATTGAATTGAACCAGTTTTGTACTGGATTGTCGGTTTTGTACTGACAATGTATATTTTTCAATTCTAAATATTGCACGATAGGGACGGCATGGCTGGTCATAATGAGCGACTAGAGGAGATATTGGCGGAATTCAGGACAGTTTTCTATATTCCATTTCTCGGAGTCCAGGGCGTTATAGGACGACTGGATCGGATCTTCTGGAAACTTGAGCAGGCCGGGTTCCCCATGATTGATGATCACCGAATCGGGAAATTAATGCATGCTCTACCAAAGAGAGCAGGGAAAGTTGCGAATCAGATATGGGCTGAACACAACTTTCGCCTCTCCTACATAGAGCTATGCAATCAGCTGCTGCGCCAACAGTTTCCTGAGGACTTGGGGGAATCTGACTCCGAGTCTGAAATGGAGGAGGATCCTGAACCCGAGGAGAATCTTGAGGAAGAGGAGGATCCCGAGATTCTTGAATACGAAGAAGATCTCGAGATGGAGGAGGATCCAGAGGAGGATCCAGAGGAGGATCCAGAAGAAGAAAATCCAGAGATAGAAATGGATCCAGAACAAGAGGATCTCGAGGAAATTGTTGAGATCGAGGAGGATCCAGATCTGGAACTTGAAGAAAACATGGAGATTGATTGGGATCCGGACGTGGATATTATGGAAATAGAGCAGGATCTAGAAGAAGAAGCAGATCCTGAAGAGACAGTAGAGGATCCTGAAGAGGTCCCAGAGGAGATTCCTCCTCCACCTGAGGTCACTCTGGTCCAGACTAGAGAGACGGGTCAATTTTTTGCTACGATTCTACTGTCCGCTCTATTAGGAGCAATATCAACCTATTTGTTCTCTTAGCTTCCTTTAGTTACTGACGTTATGTACAGTCAGTATTTATCCATGTAGTGTAATTGTCGTTATGTACGAACAATTTAGGTAATGTTATATGTTAACAAATTTGTTAAATGATTAGTTCATTTAATGATGATTAATTCATTATAATTAAATGATTAGTTCATTTAATGATGATTTGTTCATTTGATGGGATGCGTGTGATATAACTAATCATTGTTTATTAGATTGGAACATACAAAGGATGAGTGGGAACGCGGTTGTCACTTGATTTTGTAAACCAACTCTATTTACAATGAGTTAGTTATTGATTACGTGCATATTACATACACTGAATTACTAAATAATGCGTTTATTTATGTTAGGTCATGACAACAAAGAATATTATAGCTGAACTGAACAAAGGAGAGAAACTAAATGGGGACAACTACAAAATATGGCACCTCAAGATACAGTATGTACTTGAGGAACAAGAAGTTCTAGAAGCTGTAAATCAGTTTATGGTAGAACCTGTAGACGGTGCTACCGCCCAGCATAAGCGTGATCTTGATGCCTACAAGACATGGAAGAAAAAGGACTCCACAGCAAAGGGCATTTTGATTAGTTCAATGGTTGATGACCTAGTGTATGAGTATGAGCCATTGCCTTCAGCTCATGCTGTCTGGGTTGCCCTGAGAAATAAATATAGTGGAGTTAGCGTAAGTAAGCTTCGCCAGCTGACAATCAAATTTGACAGCTTCAAGAAACGCCCGAATGTCACCATGACCCAACATCTTAGGGAAATGGGAAATATGATTCGAGAGCTAAAAACTGCCGGTCATGAGTTGACAGATGAACAACAGGTTCAGGCAGTTATCCGTTCCCTTCCTGATTCTTGGGAATCAATGAAGCAGAATCTTACTCACAGTGAAAGCATTAAAACTTTCATTGATGTCTTACGCCATGTTGAACTGGAGGCGGAGAGAGTAGAATCTGCAAGGATATCTGGACAAGCTTTCGTAGCTGAAGGATCTAGACCCAAGAATAAGAAGATATGGTTCAAGAAAGGAAAGGGAAAGGGAAGAGGAAAAGAAGCTGCTGCTGGGCAAGACCCGATCAAGAAGGAGTTTAAAGGAAAGAAGTATGGAAAGAAACCTAAAAGCAAGCTGACTTGCTATAACTGTGGCAAGAAGGGCCACTTCGCTCGAGATTGTACCGAGCCGAAAAAGGTAATTTCATATTTAACTTCTTTTCATGAGCATAATGTTGCTAGTTCAGTGTTGTTAGCTGATTCTCATCCTTTGTGGATTATAGATTCAGGAGCAACGAACCACGTAGCTCGTGATCGAGCTACATACGTGGAGTACCGTCGGGTACCAGCTGGTAACAAATGGATATATGTAGGAAACAATGCAAGAATTGAAGTCAAAGGCATTGGCACTTACAAGCTCAACCTTCGTGGTGGACAAACGTTGTTTCTACATGATGTCCTTTATGCTCCTGATATTCGACGGAATTTGGTTTCCGTTACTTGTCTTCTTGATTTGGGCTATTGTATAAACTTTTACAGTCGTTGTGTGGAACTTCGAATTAACTCTGTGTTAATTGGGTGTGGTTATGTAATGAATGGTTTCATGGTTCTTGATGTGGAACATGATATTAATTATGGAATTAATAGTTATTTTTCAAACATTGCTCTTGCTAGTGATGCTGATATCAATGAGGAAATTTGGCATGCTAGACTAGGACATATAGGACAAGAAAGAATGAATCGATTAGCTAAGGAGGGTCTATTAGGCTCTCATGCTAAGATTAACTTGTCAGTATGTGAGCATTGTCTTGCTGGAAAAGCAACGAGGAAACCATTTGGCAAGGCTATTAGAGCTGAGTCACCATTGCAATTAATTCATTCGGATATTTGTGGTCCGATGAATGTGAAGGCTAGACATGGAGCTTCCTATTTCATTACATTCATTGATGACTTCACACGTTTTGGTCATGTGTATTTGATCTCACATAAATATGAAGCATTGGATTGCTTCAAACGTTATTTAAATGAAGTTGAGAATCAAATGGAACGTAAGGTTAAAACCTTACGCACTGACCGTGGAGGTGAATACTTGTCTGATCAGTTCAAGACCACATGTAATGACCGAGGGATTATTAGACAGCTAACTATCCCAGGAACTCCGCAGCAAAATGGAGTTGCTGAAAGAAGAAATCGGACTCTTCTAGATATGGTTAGGTCTATGATGGCTCAAGCTAATTTGCCAATTTCCTATTGGGGAGATGCATTATTAGCTGCGACCTACATACTTAACCGAGTGCCTTCCAAGTCTGTTCCATCTACTCCATATGAACGTTGGACAGGCAGAAAACCAGATTTGAGTAATCTGAGACCCTGGGGGTCAGCTGCCTATGTTCATGATAAGACTCACAAATATGAAAAACTAGGACCAAGAGGTAAAAAATGTATCTTTATAAGGCATTCTGATACTTCTAAGGGTTATGTTTTCATTGGTGAGCAACAAGATGGAACCATCTCTGAAATTGAGTCAAGAGATGCCACTTTTCTTGAAACTGAATTCCCAACAAAAGGTGAAATTGATAAGTCGATTCCTTTATTTGCAATAGAGGAAGAGGATAATGTTCCTTTATCAACAACTCAGGTATCACAGGAGATACCTGAATCTAGTCAACCCAGTGGGAGTGATTTGCCAATGAATGAATTAGTTTCAGCTCCTCAACAGTCCGACTTACGAAGGAGTAGTCGTAAGATTATTCCTCAGAGAAGGTTTGACATTGAGAATGAGGCATTAATGATTCTCCCTATTGACGATGACGAACCTCGAACAGTTGAGGAAGCATTGAGATGCTCAGTTAAAGAAAAATGGAGAATTGCAATGGATGAAGAAATGGAGTCTATGAGAAAGAATCAGGTTTGAGATTTAGTCGATCTTCCTCCAGGCCGAAGGGCTATTGGAAATAAGTGGATTCTCAAAATAAAGAGAATATTCAGATATCTCAAAGGGACGACAGATTATTGTCTCTGCTTCCAAGGATCAAAGTTGAGCCTGAAGGGCTATACAGATGCAGATTGGGCAGGAGATCTTGATGACAGAAAATCCACATCGGGTTATGCATTCTTGCTGAATGGTGGCGCCATCTCATGGAATAGCAAGAAACAGGCTTGTGTAGCACTGTCGACAATGGAAGCCGAATATGTGGCTTGTGCAGCGGCTGTACAAGAAGCTGTCTAGTTAAGAAAGTTCCTGAAGCATTTGAAGATTGCTGAGGATAGTGGGAGTCTCGTTACATTGTATTGTGACAATCAAGCTGCAATAGCTTTTTCCAAGGATCCCAAATATCACAGTAAAGGCAAGCACATAGAAATTAAATATAATTATGTAAGGGATATTGTAGACAAAAGAAAGGCAGTCCTTGAGTATATTCCTACCCGTGCTATGCTAGCAGATCCTTTTACTAAGCCATTGACTAAAGAGTCATTTCTTGATTTTGTGAAGTCTTTGGGACTTCGTAAAATGTAACACATTGTAAAACAATCAAATATATGAAAGTGCCATGATTTATTCAGTGTTTATTGGTGTTACATTTTGGATAAAGTCTCGATAAGCATGTTGGCAGGTTGAGATTGGTCCACTCACATGGACAATCATCTCTATTTGTTGAGTATAAATAGAGGTAAGACTATTACTTATAGGATAGCTTATGTAGCTATAAATAGAGACATACTCATAAGTTGGAGTCGCCTTGATTTTGTATCAAGATGAGATCATTTATGTAATGATCGGAGTAAATGAACCCACCATTTACTGAATCTGCTTAAAGCCAGATAGGAATTCATAAGTTGAATTCAAGATTAGACATTGGGTATGTCTAGATCAAATCTGTACGATGTTATTTTTGAGAACACATGCACTCTTTTGTTAAAGAGAAAAACATCGTAGCATGTGATTCATACCACATGTGCTATAGCGACAATAAGGGTAGTAGGAGAATGGATCCCTGCTTCTCTACTATGTGAGACCCTTGAGATTATAAGTTAATCTCAGATTTACCCTATGTGACTATTTGGTTGTCTGCTTGAAATTTTAATCAGTGCCTGCTACCTTAGCATGTATCCTATTGGCTATGAATGATTCGGTCTATGGAGCATAACTAGGAAAGCAACTGATTAAAATGAATAGATTCAAGCTAAATAGGAAGACTAAGAGAGTTTTACATCATTGAGACTTATTCACTGGTCGACCAATTATATTTTTTGTTGAGTACTTAAAATGTGATTGTGAATAATGGAAATACTGAACATGCTCTTGACTTAATGATCATCACGAGGGATTAGAGATGTTCATATTGATGTAAATGATTTAGTCTGGGGTAAAAGCAAGTGATTGATGTCTCTGATTCATGTGATAGAGCGACTAAGTAAAGTGTAATAACTTTCTTGGTATTGATCGCTCAGAGAGCAGCTAAGTTAAGTGTCACAACTTTCTTAGCAATGATTGCTCAGTATGCTTGCTGTCGCACGAATCATTTTCCCTAAAAGTATGAATTGGATGATCTATTAGTCTATGTGACTATATGAGTTTAGTGACCTGATTCTTGTGTTAGTCTATGTGACTATATGGTCTTTGTGACCTGATTCTTGTATTGTCTATGTGACTTGACTTGTATGAGTGGGAGATGTAGGAAGTGGGCAGCGTGTGTGATAACTGCACACGCTGCAACGTGTGCAGTTATTGCACACGCTGCAGGGAGTGGGGTTTGTTGCCCCCTCTCTCTCCACCACTTCTACCCCCCTTTCCTCTCCTATATAAGGAGAGGGTAAGGGGCTTCATTCAAGTGCAAGAGGGGGAAGCAAGAGCAAGTGAGAAAAACTCTGAGAAGAGGAGATCGTCCATAGTTCGAGGGATTTGGTTCGTGATACCGAGAGGGGAAGAACTTTCCAATTCTGTGATCGTTCTTCCGACGACAAGCGCGAAGAACAACGAAGGACGAGCGTGAATCGCTGTAAGTGTTTACCGTTTTTATAAATGTAGATTCAATTCGTTCACGATTTCATGCATTAGAATCGACAAGATCGAGATGACATTAATTGTTAAATCTTAAGACGATAGAACTTGGTCACTGAAGATGTGGAAAACATTGTCGTTACTCACGAAGAAGATGAAAAACATAGTCATTTACTCTGAAATAAATGAACAATAACCATCATTTATTTCTATAAACGTGGGTAACGAATGCAAAAAAAATCGAGATATGTAAGAAATGTGGAATCTAGCAATCACTCTATAAAAGATAACTTATCCCTACAAACCGTGGCATATACACATAACCTAAAAAATCTTAATTTCCTTACACATCTCTTATTTCTCCTTCTTAAAAGACTTACTTAAGTGTCGGAATAGTTATGTTAGAATATTTCAAAGCCATAATTTTAATATGCTCTTCTCAACGTGTTTCTCATCTCAGAGTCCTTGGGAAAGTTTCGTGAAATTACATAGCCAAGTAATCGCACCAGGATAGTCAATCTCGATATATAATCACGAGTTGACCGTCAGGTGGGATAAATGATCTTAGAAATTAATTAAAACATTTACTTTTGATTTTGATTATTAAAAGAATATTAATAAGAGTGTTTTGGAAAAAATATTCATACGAGGCCCATAGGCCGGGCTTCAAGAATGACAAGGGCCACAGAGCTCACATGTATATAGCATACTGTACGCATTGAGGGGAAGTTGCCGAATGCAAGTGGTCGGACACCGAGGACGCAACGTCTTTGACGGTGAGCTCCGACAAGGTCAACTATTGGTCGTCCCTCAACATTTCACGGTGACTATGCAAGCACGGAGCGAGTGGTTCGAATGGGTCTCATTCAAGACCAACGACCATGCCATGGTGAGCCAAGTGGGAGGGAAGGCGTCAGTGCTTCGTGGAATGCCGATTGAGGTCCTCATGAACTCGTATCGCATTTCTCGGAAGGAGGCGAGATGACTCAAGTTCAACAGAGGATTTGAGACCTCCATCTTCGCACCCAGGCCCGAGAGGGAACAATAGTTCCAGTTGGGCAACCAATGCGTCAATTGCTACAGGCCAATAAAGCTTTGCCTTGGATTTCAACCTGAGGAAAAAGCCAACTCCTTTGCCAATATCAAATAATCAAGTTTGTACTTGTTTGATCATGCATAATTAAATAAAATCTTTTCTTTATATAACTGGATCCTTTGTTCCTCATTTGGCTTGTTCAGCTTCTACGTCAGTTTAGAAGCCATTGCTGTCAACCATGCATAATTAAAGAGAACAGATAAAACTCTGAAGAGGAGAAACAATCCCGTAGAATTTTCTAGGGCACCTTTTAGTGTATTATAGTGTTGCTCCTTGAACTCTTCAAAGTGAAAAGCACAGGAAATATATATATATATATATATATATATATATATATATATATATATATATATATATATATACAGAACTGGTCTCCTGCGGACCGCTTCCTACGGACCGCGTGCGTGACACCTGCCTGATCGGTCAGGCTAGTCCCTGACCGATCAGGCACCTTGCCTCATCGGTCAGGCTAGTCCCTAACCAACCGATCAGGCAGGTGCCTGATCGGTCAAGGAAGTCCCTGACCGATCAGGCAGGTGTCACGCACGCGGTCCGTAGGTGATCCGCAGAAAGCGGTCCGCAGGAGATCAGTTATATATATATATAGAGAGAGAGAGGAATGATCTGCAACGGACCGCGTGCGAACCACAGCGCCAGACCGATCAGGCTTCTGCCTGATCGGTTTGGCAGGGCGCTGCGCCGATGGTGGTCGATCGTCGATCGGACACTATCGGCGGCCTTCGGCCGCCACCCCCGAACAAAACTATAACCCTAGGGGATGCGGTGAACCCTAGGGGTAGCGGTGAACCCGTCGGATAGGGTGAACCCGTCGGGATAGCGATGAACCCGTCAGCACTGGGTAACGACTGATCGGTCAGATTGACCGATCAGGCAGGTTCCTGATCGGTCAGGGAGGTCCCTGACCGGTCAGGCAGGTGTCTGATCGGTCAGGCAGGTGTCTGATCGGTTAGGGACCTGACCGATCAGGAACCTGCCTGATCGATCAGGTACGCGGTCTGCAACAGATCAAAATCGTATATATATATATATATATATATACACACACACACACACACACAGAAGTGATCCGCTGCGGATCACTTCAGCGGACCGGCTGCGGACGATGCCTGCGTGGCATCGCGCGTCGCGCATTGCGTCTTCATGGCCACGGCCTAATCTGAAGCCAGCGTGGCAACGTAGAGATTTTAGGGCAAAACCTCATCGCACGATTTCATTTTCGCAAGAAAACTCGTCGGCGCCCGCCCGAAGCCCTCTTTCTTGCAGCGATCCTCGGCGTCCGCAGCTCCCCCTGCGTTCCTCCTCGTGGTGATCCTCGGCGTTTCTCCTCGCGGCATCATTTTCACGACTGCAAATCCCCCTGTGTTCCTCCTCGTTGCCGGCTTCCCCTGCGTCGATCTCTCTCTCTCTCAACCGCAGCTGAGCTTCCCCTGCGCCGATCTCTCTGGCTCTCGCATCCCCGAGCCCTCCCTCCTCGTTGCCGCCTGCGCCGAGCCTCTTCACAAGGTAAATTTCTCGCTTATTCTGTTTCGGCCTACCTTCATCGTGCTCCCTACTTCTTCCCCTGTCTTTAAGGTACTGTTTTTTGCCCTAATTATCTCCCCGGCGAGCTCCGCCCTAAATCCCGTGTGCTTCGCCCTTCTCCTTCTCGATCGCGTGCTAAGATCAGCCCCGGCAAGCTTCCCCCTTCCCCTTCTTGATCGTGTTCTCGATTGCGTGCCAAGATCAGCCCCGGCATTCTCGATCGCGTGCCAAGATCAGCCCCGTTCTCGATCGTGTGCCCTAATTGCAAGGCTTGATTACTTGATGCCCTAATTCTAATTTTCAAATCAAATCACATGTATAGTTTATGTAAATTCTGATATAGTTTGTTTATGCCCTAGTTCTCGTTCAAATCACATGTATAGTTCTCTATATCAATCATACCTCAATGGAGGTTACTCATGTTTCTACTTCCTATTGGAATGGTAAAATATCAAACTGATATTTTGTATAGTTCTCTATACCAATGGAAGCCTATTGGTACAATTAATTAATTTGTATGAAATTTATAGTTTATTCACGAGGAATTCTATTTATGTGGTGTCCTGTCATCTTCTATTGCCTTTCAATATTTTGTATAATGTTGATGTGCATCTACAGTCCGGCTTGTGCATCTACGATCTAGGTTAATCCTGTTTTAGTTTTACTCATTCTTATCATCAAACATTACTTCATTTATAAAAGTTTATCCATATCACGTGAAATTTGTCAAATTTTTCATACTAGGTTGCTATTGAATGACATCTTCAAGTAACAGCAGCATTGACCATACCAAATTTGAAACTGTACGATGCAGTGAATGTGGACTAAGAGCATTAGTCCTAGTCTCTAGATCAATCAAGAACCCAGGAAGACTATATTATGGATGTAAGCAGCATGGATGGTTAAAGTGGGTGACGTCTAATACTGGATTAAATGAAGACACTAGTCGCACACATTTTAGAATGTTGTCAACAGTAGAGTTAAGAGTAGGACGTGAACACATTGCTTATCCTCGACATAATATGGAAAATTAGAATGTGTCGTTTATGGTCTGGATATTAGTGATAGTAAACTTAATTCTGTTAGCTGTATACTTATTTTGTTTGTTAGTTGGTATGGTTAAGTAATGCAAGTGTTGTAATGTGATAAAAATATTTAATTATGGATGATGCGACATTGGATAAAAATATTATCTTGTAAATGTTTCTTGTTGCTAAAAGATTATAATTTGCTTCCTTGTTTTATTATCTTATAAATGTTCCTTGTTGCTAAAAGATTGATGCTTGTGAAAAAATGCTTCAATGGAGATAGTTGATCACTTGGGGAAGGTGAGAACCCAATCAACTACTAGCCGATCTGATGAAAAAATTCTTGTGAAACTGGGCGCTGCTTGTGAAAAAATGCTTGTCAAGATGGATGACTGCTTTGCAAGATAACATGGATCTAAATTGCGACAAAAAAGTTTGATTAGCTATTGGACAACTATGATTTGCAGTAATCTGTTAGCTTGATTGTATCATCATTGCCAAAGTGAAACTGGGCGCTGCTTGTGAACTTGATCGATTGCTTGTATCAGCGTCCACAACTTTATGTATCATCTTTGCCACGTGAAGAAATTTCATACAACACTAATCCAGTATAAAATTGCAAAATTTTATGTTATCACCAATTGTATAAATTTTGTGATTTGTTTTATAAAGATAGAAAGTATTCCTCTCTAGAAGATATTTTGCTTAACGCATACAACAATCATCAATAGATTTTGTGAGTTTGTTGCACACACCACGGAACAGAAAACAAAAGGCAAAAAAGAAAACTTGTAGAACAAGTCGAGTTGACAAAAATGATAAACTTAAAAAATATATATTAACTCACAGTCCACAAAATGTATTCTAACAGCAATGAGAACAGGGAACCAAATATTGTTCTTTCCCTCAACACGGAAACCAAATATTGCATACCAAAACATCTCAACACAACTTCTAGTTTTTATATGAAACTACAACAGAGACCTTTCCCGAGAACAGTACGCTTGAATATCGTCAAAAGATTGAACAAACTCGTGTGCCACTTGACCAAAAGGCAAAAAAGAAGCTATTGCATCCACCTGCAACTTGAGAAGAACAAAAAAAAAATCTGAATTATGTGTACATGAAAATCCAAAAGGTCACAAAATGCAAAATGAGTTGCATATGAAGGTCCAAAAATGTAATTAAGATCATTAAGGAGATCGATAATCCAAGTGCCAGTTTATCAGGTCATTACAAACTCTTATGTTGAATGGTATACTAACCATTCTTCATGGCATATCAATGGGATGCAACAAAAAAACAACTGTATACAATGATTATTTAAAACCATAAATAGTCTAGAATATTTCAAGCAAAGAAAACTCACCGAGACATGATAAAATTGTGAAAGTTTGACTTTAGTATTTTCTTGTATAGGCTGTATCAACACAGAAATAGTTCATGTAAGGTTAAAACTACATAAACAAGAAAATATGTGACGGCGTCTATCATCAACTATAGATATAAAGATCATGTTTATCAATTTTCACATCTATGAAAAATGAGATGAAGCTAAATAAAAAGAAGAAGAATGCTCATACTGCAACATATATCAAGAATTGGATATAAAGATCATGGAGATATGACAAAATGTGAGTACACAGAATCCTGCCAACAGAAAAATAAGTTTCCATTCATAACTTTTTATTGCCCAAAATGATAAACATCTATATCATTTTTCCTAGCGCACAACTATTGCTAAAAAGGTAGAGAGTTTTGGTAACAATCTAACAGGAATATGACACTATAAATTAAGTGGAAAATTGTTATTTTGGGCTATAAGAGATGGAAATAGTATTTTATTTAACAAGTATAGACAATGATGGAAATGAACTATAGATGCTCATGCTGCAATGTATAGCAAGAACTAGATATAAAGATCATGGAAATATGACTGAATGAAGCATGAGTACACGGAATCCTGCAGAAAGAAAAATATAATTGTCTTTCATATTTTCTTTGTACCAAAAAAATAAGCATCTATATCATTTGGCCTTAGCACATAACTATCATTAAAAGGGTAGATATTCAGTAACAATCTAACTAGTCATATGGTACTATAAATTATGTTGAAAATTGTTGTTTGAGGCTGACCGAAAATACTATTTAATTTAACAAGCATTGACAGTGATAAAAATTGCAGATCAGAAAATCCAGGTCTTCTATAATTACTTTGCCTTTTTCAGTGCTATTTGTCATAGAAAGAAGGTAGACAAGGCCTCAATTGGATGCTACATGCCAAGAAACGAGAAAACCACAAGAATTCACAAAGGACTTATTAAGTGGGGATACTTATCTTCAGTTGATATAATCCACGAACTCAATAAAATATCTATGCACTTTAGTAATAAAGAGAGAATGACATAATAGAGATATTCAAATTCTCAATTAGCCGAATGAAAGATACCTGAGAAGAACGACAAACTAATAGGTCGGGAGTCAAACCCAAAGCCCTTAGCTCTCGTACACTATGTTGTGTTGGCTTTGTCTTCTGTAAAGTAAAAATGAACATATGATTGATTAGCATCTGATCTAACAATCAACTTAAAATAACACTTTTTCTGTTCATGAGTCCATGCTAAGTAGAGGCAATTGCATATTGAAATATACAAAAGCATTGGCATCTAAAGGGAGTGATAGAACATGCATTTAAACCACCTGCATTGCTTTAGAAAGGCCACTTGGTATCAATCGAAGAATCCTAGCGCATGTTACTAGAACCTGCAACATTAAAGTCAATTATTGGTTGCATTTTCTCAATGAAACACTATAATTTAATAAATTTAAACTATGACAATACCTGCTATAGATGGCAAATCTGGTTCATATGTGTCAGCACTGTTATAATTATTATCTTCAATTGATCTGATGATTAACACATTGACATATTTATAAAATGTAATCAAATAAGTTTGTATATGCAAGTAAAATTAAAATAAATATGAATTCTTATTGGGCATATACTTTTGCTGCAAATTTGGACAATTGCGCTTGTCATGTGACACTCCTCGATGCCCACATCCATGACATAACCTAGAATTTGAGCTTGATTTCTCCTTCGATGATTTCATTCTCTTCCCACATCCCTTTGTCCTGACCGAAGAATGATCAAGAATACCAAGGCCCTCATCTATGGATTTCCTCCTTTGACTTTTATCACTGCATATTGGACTAATGTTCATCTCTTGAAGTTTCTTATGCATACAATCAAATTGCTCATCCAAGAAGGTTGTCCCCTCATTTGTCAATGATGCGTGATCAAATAATACTGAAGCTTTATAGAATAACCTCGAGTGTCTTGACATCAACAACTTTTCTGGATCTGTATCATTGATGAAATATTGCTCTCCCAAAGCATATGTTGCTCCAACTTTTGCATTACGTGTCCATCGTTTAAGTATATATGTATCAGGCAAATGAAAGACTTGGTTGAGGCGGAAAAAAGCTAACATATACCTGCATGGAATCCCCTCAAACTCAAATTTCGTACAGCTACGTGAAATGAAATCCTTTTCTTTGTCATGTGTGAGCACCCTTGGTTTGGAGGAAGAAGAACTATCAAATTTCATCGCATGATAAACCACTGAGTCAACTCCTGTAAATATTGATTGCACATAATATCCATGACTCTCACTCATTTCACTTTGAAACTCTAGCCATTTCTTTTTGGTGTATAGCTTAACCATTTGAGTTTCCATTGGAAAAATTGTCTGAATTTTAGGAATCTCATTCATATCAATATGGTCCGCAACTAATTCATTATGTCTTTGATGTCTCAGTGCTCTATTAAACTGGGTGATAAAATCCATCAATGAATTCTTATTTGAGACATATTTCTTAAAAAATGCATGTGAGCCTTCAGATCTTTGGCTGCAAGTCATTCCAGCACAAAATACATTGCTAAAATATGCTGGCACCCATCTGTGTCGCAATTCATACATTAAGGACAACCAATCATTGTTCTCCAAATTAGCACACTTAATAGTCTCTTCCCATGACTTCTCAAAATCAGCAGGTGTTGTAGAATTGGCAATGACATTCTTTATACTTTGGTAGTGGTCTCGAAAAGTCAAAGGAGGTAATTTTTCCGGGAATTTATTCAATATGTGCCACAAACAATATCGATGCACTGTTTGAGGGAATACTTGTGCAATGGCTTTTGTCATAGCAGGATCCTGATCAGTGATTATAACATTTGGTGCTCCTTTAGGCATGACTTTTATGAACTTGTTAAGCAACCAAACAAATGACTCAGTTTTCTCATCACTTAGAAACCCGCAGGCAAAAACAATAGTCTGATGATGATTATTAACTCCCATAAATGGTGCAAAAATTAATCCATATTTATTGATGTTATATGTCGTATCAAATACAACAATATCACCAAATATGTTGTATGCCCTCCTTGATATATGATCTGCCCAAAAACATCTACTAAATCTATTATCCAAATCAGTCTCATAATCAAAGAAAAAATCTGAATTCTTCTATTGTTCAGATGTGAAAAACTCGATGAGTGTTTTGGCATCAATACCCTTTTGTTCTTCCCTTTGATTTCTTTCAAAATTTCTAATATCTCTTTCTGTGCAGCCTACCCCCTCAGGACCCCCAGACTGTATCTCCAACAATCTCATTTGTTGGTACATTTGCCTCAGAAAACTATTTTGCCAATGTTTTCTTTGCTACCGAAACATTACGATGTGAGCGTAGTAAATGCACTTTTGATGGAGTCGAGAGTGGATGATTATGGGGCTCTGTGAAGTTACTGACAATCCAATTAGGCCCAGTCTGTTTCTTGATAAATGTAATATTTGACTTGCAGCCTGTTCTAACTGTGCCATGTGCTCTTTCCCTTGTTAGTTGATCAACTTGTGAATGTTTCATCCGAATATCTATATGGCCTTCTTTAAAGCATACCATTTGTTTCCACGTGACTTCATTTGTTATCTTATTTTTCTTGCTCGTGTGCATCCTTGAACTAAATCCGGCTTCTCGTGCATATTCGTTATAGAATGCATATGCCTCCTCTAGTGATGGAAATTCCATTCCGATTTTTGGCTTTTGATCTTCTGTAACTTGCGGAATGTATTCTTGATCGTCAAATATATTTCCTTCCATTTCTGGGTGTCCCCACATAATATTAGATAATAGATAAGCAATTTGATGAACATGAATAACATAAAAATAAAAGCAATTTGATGTAAGAAAGTACTGCTTACTGAATGCAATCAATAATTAATATTACATGGAGAAGCAGAAAATTTCAATCACTCAATATCTTCAAGTACAAAATAAGGCTACGTTTGGTAGGGGGTAATGTAATCGGGTCTGTAATGTAATCAAGTTTGTAATGTAATGTAATGTAATCTTGATTACATTTTTATGTTTGGTAATGAGTTGTATGTAATCTTTGATAATCATTACAAGTTGGATTCCTTTATTTGGTGAGGGGTAATCTATCTTGTAATGTAATCAAGATTGACGACCGACGATCGTTGCCGGCCGGCCGGCGACAACTGGCGACCGTCGCCGACCGCCGATAGTCGGCGACCGCCGCCGATCGGCCGCCGGCGGCGGTCGGGGGCGGCGGACCGGCGGCCGGTCGGCCGACCAGCGGCGGTCGCCGGCCGGTCGGCCGGTCGCCGGCCGTCGGCGGCGGTCGCCGGCCGTCGGCGGCGGTCGCCGGCCGTCGGCGGCGGTCGCCGGCCGTCGGCGGCGGTCGCCGGCCGTCGGCGGCGGTCGCCGGCCGTCGGCGGCGGTCGCCGGCCGTCGGCGGCGGTCGCCGGCCGGTCCCCCGGCCGGTCGCCGGCCGTCGCCGGCCGTCGGCGGCGGTCGCCGACCGTCGGCGGCGGTCGCCGGCCGTCGGCGGCGGTCGCCGGCCGTCGGCGGCGGTCGCCGGCCGTCGGCGGCGGTCGCCGGCCGTCGGCGGCGGTCGCCGGCCGTCGGCGGCGGTCGCCGGCCGTCGGCGGCGGTCGCCGGCCGTCGGCGGCGGTCGCCGGCCGTCGGCGGCGGTCGCCGGCCGTCGGCGGCGGTCGCCGGCCGTCGGCGGCGGTCGCCGGCCGTCGGCGGCGGTCGCCGGCCGTCGGCGGCGGTCGCCGGCCGTCGGCGGCGGTCGCCGGCCGTCGGCGGCGGTCGGCCGGCGGCGGTCGCCGGCCGTCGGCGGCGGTCGCCGGCCGTCGGCGGCGGTCGCCGGCCGTCGGCGGCGGTCGCCGGCCGTCGGCGGCGGTCGCCGGCCGTCGGCGGCGGTCGCCGGCCGGTCGGCGGCGGTCGCCGGCCGTCGGCGGCGGTCGCCGGCCGCCCGGTCGGCCGGCCGGTCGCCGGCCGGTCGGCGGCGGTCGCCGGCCGGTCGGCGGCGGTCGCTGGCGGTCGGCGACCGGTCTCCGGCCGGTCGGCGGCAGGGTCGCCGGCCGATCGACGGCGGTCGGCGATCGCCGGCGATTGGCAACGGTCGTCGGTCGGTCAGTGCCAATCGGCGAACTGTCGACGACCAACGACCGTCGCCGCCCGGCCGACGACTTTACAAGCTGTAATGTAATCCAGATTACGGAGGTTTTGCTTTGTAATCCAGATTACAAATCATCAACCTCTTTTGTAATCGAGATTACATTACATTACAACTTTAAAGTTATTCCAAACAAAGGAATCCAACTTGTAATGTAATCTTGATTACATTAGGATTACACCCTACCAAACGCAGCCTAAATATACAAAACAGGAGCATCAACTTGAACACGAGAAGTGGATAACAGGTAGAATTAGCATCAACAGAAAATTTTTTTTACACGTTTGCTGATACATAATATGTGTTAAATACCGAGTTTCAGGGGGCTAAATGGAAAATTCAGAATATAGGAACCTAGTTGTAATTATCCGAACTTAAGGGGTCTTTTTGTAAAAATGTCAAAACTATTAATTTACCCTAACTTCCTCCCCCGATTCCCTGTGGCAGTTTCTTTTCCTCCCGACGCCCATCTCCTCTGCCCTCGATCCTCTCGAAATCGCCCGACGCCGTCTCCTCTTGCGACAACTGCCACCGCAAGTCTTCCTCGACGCCGCTGCCTCACCTCAACGCCGACGCCTCGCGATGTGAGTCCCCATCGCCGGCGCACACGAAGGAGACGACACCTCCCTCCCACGTGCAAGCCAGCCGCGCCGCAGAGTCTTCTTCACGCGAGCCGTCGCTGCAACCTGTCATCGCCTGAACCATAATCGAGTAATAGGTTGTAGCTAACCTCTTGCCTTGTTTCCTTTTAACAATTTTGGATTCCATTTGGCTTTAGATCTGAACAGAGGAGTGCTTGTGGCAGAGAGCTTCTCAGCGATCTCTGCTCCAGTGACCGGGTAATTCAGGTAAGGATTTGTTGGTTGATTTGATCTTGATTTGGGCGTCTATTGGTGTCACTCCTTGATAGGAATTGGAATTTGTAGGATATTTCTACTCTTGATGTTTTGTTTTCCTTGTTGCTATGAGTTGTTGGGATGAAGTCTTGGGTTAGTTATTTGAATTTGTAGTGTTCTGCCGAGGATTGTTTAGAGCTTGATTAGGTGCTAAACTGATAGGTGAAGATAATTAATGTATAGCATTATAATTCACTTGATATTGTTGTCGTGAGCTCCATTTTCAAAATGGAAGCAGATGGTGTTGCTTGAATGGTGAGGAAAGTTTTCCAAGATTTGGTCATGAGCTCCTTTGACCATCGACCTGTTTGGGTTAGTGTTGGTTGTTCTTGGGATTGCTTAGGTCGAAACCATGTTTTAGGTGAATTGTTCTGGGAAATATTGCATACTCCATGTTGTATCAAAATAGCTAAACTATCCTTTTGGTACAGGACCTTGACTTCGGACTCGTCCAGTTGATCGTGGAGGGTTCTCGTTCACGGATTTCTGAAATTAAGGCGGGTATTTCTCCTTTGTACTCAAGTAGTTTCGTTTACCTTAAAGCATGACTATCTTATGTCTAGTAGGTTGCTTGACCTTGTTCTTTGTCGTTTGTTATTTTAATATCGCCGTTGATACTTACTCTTCGTTGATCTTCGAGTATTCCAAATTCGTTTCTGTACAGTCCTCTGTTGGTTTCCTGTTCTGTAAAGTATCGCTTGTACGCGAGTATTTAGAAGCCCATTAAACACATATAGGTTTATTTGGCATTAGAAATATCCTACCTAGTAGTGTAGGTCCATAACCGTTGGTTTTTGATTTCCGGTTGGTTGTATCGATGCATGTTTTACTCGTTGGATTTTATTGCATCGTTGTTTCTCCGGTTGTTCGTGCATCGTATAGCATGCACCATACTTGCACGTTGCATACTAACGACTGTTGGGCTTACATTTGGTTAAGCTGTCGTTAGTCATATTGTTGCTCGATTCACTCAACTACTTGTTGTCGTGGTAGTTATTAGAGTGCGAGCATCTGTCCTGTTATGCCAAACAGTGACACCCTCACCGTTGTTTTTAGAGGGATGAGCTGTTGGTGGCTCACCCTCATCGTTGTTTTCTGAGGGATATTGTAGCTGTAGTAGCTCCCCCGATGTACAGGGGTTTGGAGTGTAGGCTCCCCAGCATCCTGTCCACTCAACCACGCTTTATGTGGTATTTGTTGTAAGAGTGCGTACAGTTGTCACAGCCCTACCCACTCGGTCACACAGATGGGATGTGTTGACGGCTTGATTGGCGTCAGGGGTGACACATGTCATTGCATCATGTGCATACGTATTTCATTTATGCATTTTTCCTGTGATTGTTGCATTTATATGAGATATGGTTGTTGCACTTGATTGACATGCATGTATATCGTGGTTTTACTATTGTTGTATTGTTTTATACATGTTTAGTGCTTATCCAGATTTTATGGTATGTCATTTTACTATATGGTATGCATGTTTAGGTGAATCTATATTTCTTATAGACTGTACTCTTTTGATTCTCTACTAGTTGTCCTTTATTATACCATGCTTATTGTCTACTCATATACCCGCAGAGTTCGCCCGGACTCACCATCCCTGCTTTCCCTTTTTGTTTCAGATAGCAGGTAGACGTATCTCTTGGAGCCAGGAGAGGATCCAGTTGCCAGTCCCCAGTGTTGAGTTGAGTTAGTCTTCCGTATTTGGTTTAGTTATTTATTTCAGTACTTGGAGTTGCATTTTATTCGTTATTGGGTTTTGTCGATATCAGAGACTTTTGTGTTCTCTTTGTATTGTAGTTCTTTTCTGTTTAAGGTGGTTGAGTCACCCGTTATCTTTTATGTTAATATAAACTGCGTGGTGATGTTTTATTTTCTGTTATGATGGCTGAGCCATCTTTTATGATGAGTGTGTTATGTATAATTGCCCATATTGTCCGCCGTACAGGGGAGATGCTGCCCGATTTTCGAGCAAGCATGTGCCACTGGGGGCGTGATAATTTTTGATATCAGATCCAAGTTTGCGAGTTCCTTTGGGATCTGTGGATTTTTTATGATGTTGTTTTTGGTATCAGAGCCAAGTTTTGCGATGTTTTGGTGTTTGTGGGTTTACGGAGTTGTTTTACGAGATAAATCTGTATGTTACAGATTTGTTTTTTTTTTTGCGGAGTCTTTTTCTTGAGGGTTGACGAAGTCGTTTTGTTTTACGAGGTATATCTGTATTTTCCGGAGTTATTTTCCAGAGTCATGTTCTGGTTATGGTTGTGATGGGACATGGCAGCGACGAGATCTCTCCCGGCCACAGGAGGTATATCTCTTTGGAATTTCTCATACTTTTGTATTCATTTCTGGTATAGGGTTGGTTAGATGTTTCCCGGTTCGTGGGGTTTATCTTCTAGGTGGTTGAAGTTTTAGATGGTTAAAGTTTTCCATTGCACCTGAAAGCAAAGATCCTTAGCTATATATATAATTTTCTGGTCTCCAATATGGATAAAAACCTGATGAATTTATGGTACTACAATTCAATTAATTTTCAAACACAACAAGATTTGGTAAAAGAATAAAGTTTTGTCATTATATAGCAACCGATAATATCCACCAACATTTTTTTTGATTTCCTAATTCACATGGCTCTATTAACTAGTTGAAGATGTTGGAACCCGGATGGCTATAGAGGGGGGTGAATATAGCCAATCACTTTGGCCTTTGACACAAATCGAATTTTCAAGCACTTAGCAAAGACAATAACACAGCAAGCTTTCCTGAGCTCCACCCAGCGGCGATCTCACGCAAGAAACCCTTCCACGTGTCTTCCCGCTGTCGGACTCCAAGCCTCTTGTTCTCTCCTTCAAGCGCTCAAGTAATGGATGATTGCTTCTCGATTGCAGTAGCTTGCTCAAGGCGATGAAAACTTCAGAACGCGCAAGCTAGATGTGGAGAACACATAGGCGCAGCAAGAACTTGGTTCGCAAAGACTAGAACACAATCTCTACTTCAACGAACCCTTCTTCCACCCTTTTGTTTCTCCACTCAGCATCAGGTGACAGCATCTCCTGCAGCCTCCAACTGCTTCCCTGCCAACGCCAGCTACCACTGAGCCCTTCCTGGACTTCCTGAGCTCCCTTAGCTAAGCTCCAGTCAGCAGCTCCAGTCTGCAGCTTCGGCCGTTGCAACCTGAGATGGAAAACGGACAAACCTGCTCCAAGGAAAGCCTTCATTGACTTCTCCTTGAGTGTTTGAATCCTCCCCTATCACCTGCAGCTTAATCAGAGTGTTAGAGCAGCATATCAAACAGCATATCATATATCAGATGTTAAGCACAGAGAATCGGATATGTTCAGACGCGATCAGACCGTCTGACAGTGCATTTTGAATTAAAGTGATCGGTCACCGGACCGATCAGAGCGCCTCCTGATTGGTCACCAGACCGATCAGGCTGGGTCCAGACCGATCAGGCTCCGTCCTGATCGGTCCCCAACGCTTGATTAGAAATCGTGATTTCTTTGGGCTCTCCTGGATCGATCACCAGACCGATCCCAGGTTGTGGATCGATCACCCGACCGATCCACCCCTTTATCGGGCGATTTCTGAGCTTCGCAGTCCAGACCTCCTGATCGATCACGAGACCGATCAGGAAACCTTCTGATCGGTCACCAGACCGATCAGGCTTGGTCCAGACCGATCAGGCTCCATTCTGATCGATCATAGAGAGGAACCTGCGATGCTGGATCATTCTCCAGAACGATCTGCACAGTGATCCTGATCGGTCACCAGACCGATCAGGAGCAGTTCAGCAAGGGAATTCAACCTCACTGTTTGCTCCCTGATCGGTCACCAGACCGATCAGGAGCAGTTCAGCAAGGGAACTCAACCTCACTGTTTGCTCCCTGATCGGTCACCAGACCGATCAGGAGCAAAGCAATGGGTGAAACGAGTACTCCCTGATCGGTCACCAGACCGATCAGTCATCGCTGGATCGGTCACCAGACCGATCCACGAAGGAGCACCGTGCCAACTCCCTGATCGGTCACCAGACCGATCCAGGGGCTCCAACCCAATCCTCCAAGCTAGGGTTTCATCCACCTTAGCCCTCCAAGCTAAGGATTTTTCACATAACCCTCCAAGTTGGGAATTTGCACCTAACCCTCCAAGTTAGGACTTTTCACCTAGCCCTCCAAGCTAGGACTTTTCACCCAACTCTTCCGGATTAGGACTTTTCCAAACCTAGCCCTCCAAGCTAGGACCTGACCCTCCAAGCCAGGACTTTTTCACCTAATCCTCCAAGATGGGAATTTGCACTTAACCCTCCAAGTTAGGACTTTTCACCTAGCCCTCCAAGCTAGGACTTTTCACCCATCTCTTCCGAATTAGGACTTTTCACACACCTAGCCCTATAAGCTAGGATTTTTAACACCTAACCTTCCAGGTTAGGATTTTCCAACACCTAACCCTCCAAGCTAGGATTTTCCATACCATGCCTGATCCCCGATCAAGACTTAATCATAATCAATAATCATCCACCTAAACTAAAATCGGTGTCAACACCAAAACAACAATCAGGGCCAGACTGCATCAACAGAAGATGCAAAACATATATGGGATAACACATATTTGGTAGCAATGTTATACAACTTAAATAAGATATCAACATTCGGCACTGTCCACTCTTTAAACTGATACATGCTACTTTAAAAAAAACAAAAAAAACACCTATACTGAGTAACATAAAAGTGTAGATAAAAAGATTCTTGTTGATGATAAAACTGCTAATGAAAGGTGGATTTTTCCTTTTAGAAAATTAAAGAAGTTTTAAAGAATGAATATTTGTATAAGTAGAGATTTATTGGAGTGACAGTGATAATCTATTGAAGTTCCTAACTTTTCACCCCAGAAGGTATGTGAAAACTGTGCAATTAGAATGCACTTAACTAGGTAATTGCATGAGCATTTTACAGTTGAATGATTAGAATGTTGGAGTAACTTGTTGTCCTTATTCTCTCATCTCTCATGATGATAAATACTCATCCAAAATGCATTGGAATGCTTGGCTTTTGAACCTTGGTAATAAATGAATTGCGCAGCATGATTCATGTTATTATTTTTTTTTTTCTAGCAAAGTAGGGAATGCTTGATCTCATCTGTTAGGAACATGAATAGAGATAAATGTTCAACTCAATTGATCTTTTAATTTATCGGTTAGCAAAAGTACAAAATCTGTTTTCAATCCTGATGATGAGGAAAAGTAGCAATAACTATGCAATATTCTTTAGTAGCAACGTGAAGTATCATGCTATGGTACCAATGTATTCTTCTCGCTTAGTAGAATAATCACATATATCACTTGTTCTTCATAGTATATGAGCACTCATAGTCTCAACAAATTTTTTTTGTTGAAATAGGAACTGAGCTTCTCTTTTTGCTAACTGTTACTTTGATTACATCTATGACAAATTTTCTTAATCTAGACTCTTAACTTCCATGGACTTCTTTCTTGTCATTTATATCTTAAGCCAAGATGGATGTTTGTAAGCTGTTCTATGCACTTTTAGTTTATAGATTTTTGAATGGTAATCATTCCCATTTCGCATTAGACTCAAGGATTAAATTCTCAGTAACCACTGCCAGATATGGGCATTAATTGCTCTCCCAAGCTAGCACCAAATAGATACGGGCTACCACAGATGAAAAATGCTTGTTTCATCCATGCTGCCCAATACCAATCATGTGTCGCTCTCATCTGGCTTTTATTTTGATCATAAAAAAAAAGTGAACTCCCATCCTATTGGCATTCTAGTAATTAATGAAAGGAGATGATAGATGAAAGATTTGTTAAGAGTATTATTAGCTAATAGGATTATTTATGCAGTGAGTTTAGTTTCACATTGATATTTTGGGCCACAGTGTGATGCTTCATTCTCAATACAAAGACCTTTCTATTATCAATCTTCTTATACTACTAGAGGAGGGATACACTAGTTGCCTTACTACAAGTATTATAAAGATCTTAAGGTGATCAACCTTTGGTGTTCGTTGGAACCATGCTTCATAGGGCGTCATGTGTTGGACAACCTTTGTTGGAGATCTGTTTAAAAGATATTAGACTTAATAACATTACTCTTCACCATTAAAAAAAAATGTAGTAGATTGCGAAGAATTTGCAATTGTATAAGACTATAAGTAATGCCACAATTTAAGATGTCAAATTATTTTATATTTAAGGCATATTCAACTTTATCAACCTCATAATTCACTTGAATGACTGATAATCTTTGTTGGGGTTAAATAGGAGAGATTTCCCAATTAAAGAATCTTCTGCATTATTAAAAGGAGTCTACAGATGATCCAAGAAATATTTTGACATTCAAAAACTTATCCACATATTATGTGACAATTTTTGGTATCAGAGTCAAGTTTAAAATCCTATTGTGAATAGGTTGATGTTGTAGGATAGTTTCGTTGTTCCGTTGTGGGAAAAGACCTATACTGGTCTGTTCGGATCGAAATTCTTGCCATAAGTTTTCATTGTTGCAGATCTGTGATAAGAAAGTAGTTTGCTGTCTTGGTGAGGTTTTACTAGGTTTGTTGTGGTGGACATGGGTTGATGGAAAAAGAATTGAGTTTGGTTAATCATATTTAGAATTAGGAATTTAACCTCATATGATGATTAGGTTAGGAAATAACGCGTTGCTACTTAAAATTTGCTCAAGTAGGTGGTATGATTAGGATTTATTTTAGTTATTAGTTATGTGTAGACCAGTTATGCCTAGCATATTAGTCTTCAGTTTACTAGCCTTAGCAGACAGTCGAAGCTACAAGTTATCAGACTCAGCAGACGGTGGGAGCTCCAGTACCTCAGACTATGCAGCCAGCAACAATTCAGATGATTCAGCCACTGCCTATTCAGACGATGCCACCATCTATTTTAAAGATGGACCGGGTTTACACTGTCACCAGAGAGAAGGCACCATAGGTCGATGGATCGATTTTCCGAGATATTAAAGAGCTATAGGGTATCTACGTGTACGTCACTGCTTGTAATTGGGTAGCTACTGTTAGAGAGATATTGGACATTTTCCAATGTGGTAGATAACGCATTTGACTTACAATCAGGGTTGAGGTTGACCATGAGAGACGCAGACCCTTAAAGTTCTTCGTGAACGATCATGTAGTTTTACGAGTGTCACCAACGAAAGGGGTGAAGTGGTTTGGGTTGCGAGGTAAGCTAGTTCCGCGCTACATTGGACAGTTTCAGATTTTGGAGCGGAGTGGAGCAGAAATTACTAGTCTAGCTCAGTTGGTAGAGTTCAAGATCTGACCATGTTCTATTGGAGGTGCCGATCACACTTCGGCCAGATGCGACTTACGAGGAGGTGCCTATAAGGATTCTGGACCGCAAAGAGCATCGGTTGAGGAATAAGACAGTTCGGTTGGTTAAAGTTGGTTGGCAGCACCACTCTGATGAGGAAGCTACTTGGGAGCTCGAGAATACGATCAAAGCTCGCTACCCTCATCTATTTACTTGAGGTGCGTATAGTTGGTTTTGTTCAGTACTTATATTATAACTACGTTGTTGATATAGGGTGTTGATACCCGTTGCCATTGACTAGTACCTGTTATGGTTGACTAGTATTTGTTGTGGTTCACTAGCTAAATTTGGGGACCAAATTTTTTGTTAGTAGGGGAGAATGTTAAATACCGAGTTTCAGGGGTGGGGCTAAATGGAAAATTTAGAATATAGGGACCTAGTTGTAATTATCCGAACTTGAGGGGCCTTTTTGAAAAAATGTCAAAACTATTAATTTTCCCTAACTTCCTCCCCCGATTCCCTGTGGCAGTTTCTTTTCCTCCCGACGCCCATCTCCTCTGCCCTCGATCCTCTCGAAACCGCCCGACGCCGTCTCCTCTTGCGACAACTGCCGCCGCAAGTCTTCCCCGACGCCGACACCTCGCGATGTGAGTCCCCATCGCCGGCGCACACGAAGGAGACGACACCTCCCTCCCTCGTGCAAGCCAGCCGAGCCGCCGCTGCAACCTGTCATCGCCTGAACCATAATCGAGTAATAGGTTGCAGCTAACCTCTTGCCTTGTCTCCTTTTCACGATTTGGGATTCCATTTGGCCTTAGATCTGAACAGAGGAGTGCTTGTGGAAGAGAGCTTCTCGGCAATCTCTGATCCAGTGACCGGGTAATTCAGGTAAGGATTTGTTGGTTGATTAGATCTTGATTTGGGCGTCTATTGGTGTCACTCCTTGATAGGAATTGAAATTTGTAGGATATTTCTACTCTTGATGTTTTGTTTTCCTTGTTGCTATGAGTTGTTGGGATGAAGTCTTGGGTTAGTTATTTGAATTTGTAGTGTTCTGCCGAGGATTGTTTAGAGCTTGATTAGGTGCTAAACTGATAGGTGAAGATAATTAATGTATAGCATTATAATTCACTTGATATTGTTGTCGTGAGCTCTATTTTCAAAATGGAAGCAGATAGTGTTGCTTGAATGTGAGGAAAGTTTTCCGAGATTTGGTCATGAGCTCCTTTGACCATCGACCTGTTTGGGTTAGTGTTGGTTGTTCTTGGGATTGCTTAGGTCGAAACCACGTTTTAGGTGAAATGTTCTGGGAAATATTGCATACTCCATGTTGTATCAAAATAGCTAAACTATCCTTTTGGTACAGGACCTTGACTTCGGACTCGTCCAGTTGATCGTGGAGGGTTCTCGTTCACAGATTTCTGAAATTAAGGTGGGTATTTCTCCTTTGTACTCGAGTAGTTTCGTTTACCTTAAAGCATGACTATCTTATGTCTAGTAGGTTGCTTGACCTTGTTCTTTGTCGTTTATTATTTTAATATCGCCGTTGATACTTACTCTTCGTTGATCTTCGAGTATTCCAAATTCGTTTCTGTACAATCCTCTGTTGGTTTCCTGTTCTGTAAAGTATCGCTTGTACGCGAGTACTTAGAAGTCCATTAAACATAGATAGGTTTATTTGACATTAAAAATATCCTACCTAGTAGTGTAGGCGCATAACCGTTGGTTTTTGATTTCCGGTTGGTTGTATCGATGCATGTTTTACTCGTTGGATTTTATTGCATCGTTGTTTCTCCGGTTGTTCGTGCATCGTATAGCATGCACCATACTTGCACGTTGCATACTAACGACTGTTGGGCTTACATTTGGTTAAGCTGTCGTTAGTCATATCGTTGCTCGATTCACTCAACCACTTGTTGTCGTGGTAGTTATTAGAGTGCGAACATCTGTCCTGTTATGCCAAACAGTGACACCCTCACCGTTGTTTTTAGAGGGATGAGCTGTTGGTGGCTCACCCTCATCGTTGTTTTTCGATGGATATTGTAACTGTAGTAGCTCCCCCGATGTACCGGGGTTTGGAGTGTAGGCTCCCCAGCATCCTGTCCACTCAACCACGTTTTATGTGGTATTTGTTGTTGGAGTGCGTACAGTTGTCACAGCCCTACCCACTCGGTCACACAGATGGGATGTGTTGACGGCTTGATTGGCGTCAGGGGTGACACATGTCATTGCTTTTTTAAATAAGCATTCGGTCCTTGCTCATGCTTAATTAAACAAGGGTATAAATATCCTTGTTTAATTAATAGCATTCGGTCCTTGCTTTTTTACACCAAGATAAACAAGGAGAGTTATTTCTATAACAACATTTTACCTAGTATGTCTATCATTCCATTTAACATCAATGAAAAAGAACAAAATGATTGATAAACGATTGAACTGTTGTGCACGATGAGCAACATTCAATTAAACAGGGATCAGGTGTCAAGATCTGATGTATAATTGTATCTGAGACAATGAAGGAACTGAAACAGAAATCACAACCAGATTGCAACAGATGGGAAAAAACTGAATTAGATACAATTAATCCACAAGCATATCATTGATAAATAAATAAGAAATCTTCAGATGTTAGCCAATGCCATATGGTTCAAACTTAGCCACTGAGATATCTGTTTCAAAATGTCAGCATTCTACAAACTATAATCAATAAACAAGGGATCATCCAAGTTCATTAACTAAATAAAGCGAAATATTAAACAAACAGAAATCACAAGTATATTAAAAAATATATGGCGAATTCAATTATTGAACGCATCTAGATCATGGAAAATCCCAACCATTAAACATGCATTTTACACAACCATACCCCACTCAACCAACAAATGGAATCTGGGAAACTGCTAGGTTCAAACTACTCCCAGACAAATAGTTATCCATGATTAATCGTCAAACCATGTTGATCAACAGCAAGAGAAGTAGCAAATTGCACAATTGCAGTGAAAATCGCAGTAAAAATTGGAGTAACAATCGGATGGGTTTAGGGAAAACGAAAACCACGGGGCTAGCGAGATTTGTACCTGTGAAGGCGGCTCGCCGCAGGCGGCAACGAAAATCGCAAGGGCAGGGGCAGGGGCAGGCGCAGGCTTCGGACGCGAAAGAGAGAGGGAGGGCTCGGGGACGCAAGAGACCAGAGAGATCGGTGCAGGGGAAGCTAACCTCCGGTCGAGAGAGAGATCGGCGGAGGAACTTTTAGCAGTGGACGCGAGAGACCTTTTAGGGTTCGCAAGGTTCGGGAGGAGAAAGAGCAGCGGGCGCGAGAGCAGATAACCCGGACGCGAGGAGGGTTAGGGTTAGGGATCGGCGCTCCCGAAGGTAACCTCCGGTCGAGAGAGAGATCGGCGCTGGGGAACCCGGCAACAAGAGAGCTTAGGGTTCGTTCGGGAGGAGAAAAGGGCTTCGGGCGGGCGCGCTTCCTTTTGTTGCGAAAATGAAATCACGCGAGAGGAGTGGCGAGTTTGTTTTTTGGTTTTTTTTTGTCCACGCAGCACCCACGTCGGATCGTCCGCAACGCGTCCGCAGCCCTCGTCCGCAGCCGATCGATTCTGTATATATATATATTATATATATATATATATATATATATATATATATATATATATATATATATATATAAGAACCCTATATTAACTATCCTCATCTTCCCCTCACCGATCTATTCAATGTTATTCCCTTTTCCTAAAGAATATTCAATTCTGGTAATTGAAATCTGACCAAAACAACAGCTTTTTATCATCCAAAGTTTGATGATTGATCGGGGCCTCTCGATTAGGACGTCAATTGGTGGATAGCTAGAGTTCCCAGAGATATTGAAGTATTGTCTATTTTTTTTTCGTGTTGGGGAACGATATACGGACTGACTTATATTGATCAAAGAGCAATTTCCGAGACAATTATAATCGCCTGTGACAGGAAGCGGCAAATGCAATATTAGATGTTCATTCCAAGAACATCCAATGTATCTGTAAATCAGAACGGTTGGGATAGTTCTGCTAACCAGGAACTAAATATACCATTAGTTAAAAAAAAAATCACGCCGTTGCGTATGGCAACAGTCAACAGAGAACAATGAAAATGCTAAAACTAACCATAGCAGGTATGTATTAGAACAACCTTGCCACACAGTTAACATCATTCGGTTGTTTGCAGGGAGTATCTAAAGCAGACAAGGTAGCATTAAACAGGAAGCACGGGCAAGAATACTCTTACATTCTCATAGTTAAATCTTTCAGCATCTACACTAGTATGCTTCCACATCAAATTCAAATAGAATGACATAATGGAAGGGCAACATCCCAAATCACAGCTTGTCGAGTAAAGCAGATTTTAGTATCTCCTCCTCGGAGGACTCCTTGAACGATGAGCTCGTGGGGATCTGCAGTGTGAAATACAATTCTAAGATAGAGTTGCAATTATTTAAGAGGGGCTTCTAAACACTTGGAAATGCTGGTGATTTTGTGAAGGGCTCATTGAATTCTACAACTTTGAAATACAAACTGTAACCTCAGCATTTACAACACATGACATTACGATGGTCAAATTTTCTAAAGCACAGCACGATAAGGTCTTCAAAGAGATCGTTTAAACAAATAAATAATGCTAATAGAATTCAAGTCTGATGTGTGTGTGCACAAATTTGAACATATTAAACATACATGGATCTACCATAAAAAAAAATTACAATACACTATCAATCTACTGTTAATTCGTTATGGTAGATCATGTATGTTTAATATGTTCGCATTTGTGTAGTATATAAAGTAAAAAAAAAGAAATCTAAAAATCCACCAAAATCAGAAAATATATGAATCACATGAAAGATAGAATATAATTGAATAAACATATTTGCTAATTCACACAATATAACTGAAAAGAAAACAGGTATAAAATTTTCTAATAATCACTTTCATCTAGCTTGCTAAAGAGATTTACACGTTTGAAACTAATTCATATTAAAAATACAAAAAAAATAGATACAAGTACAGCTCATTTGAATCAATAAAAAAAACTAATTGCCATTTCATAAAAAATACAATTGAAAAGAAAATATATGTAATGCAACTAATCACTTTCCAGTTTTGTAAACAGGTTTCTACGTTTGAAATCAATTTGGAAAATAAAATAAAAACAGGTATAACATCTTATTTGAAATTGCCTCCAGGGGGAAAGGAGGCCTTGTGTCCCCTCTCCCGGTAGTGAATGAGTGGTGACCAAGTCTAAGCGGGAGAACATGGGAAAATTAAGTGGTAACTTGGGGCTAAGGAGTGACACAAACTTAGGGGCGTTTGGTTTAGGGTAATAGGGACTAGGGAATGGATGGTAATCATTCCCATTGACACTGTTTGGTAAGTGTCAATGGAAATGAAAATAAGAGAATCATTCCTTCATTTTCATTCCCTACTCCCCCCTCATCAATCAAATTCCTCAATCATTCCTTCCTTTTCATATATCCAAAACACTCCTTTTTTTATTTTATATTTTTCATTTTACTATTTCTTTTTATATTATCTCATTTTACTTTCTCTCTCTACATTTTAAAATTTCTCTCTACATATTTATTCTTTTCTCTCTCTACATTTTCTATTATTTTCTCTCTCTACCTTTCTGATCTCATTTTCTCTTTATATATTTTCAATATTACTTTTTCTCTCTCTACCTCTCTTATTATAATTTATCTATATTAATTTTTCACTTTTTTTTATATTTTCTATATCGCTTTTTCTCTATATTTTCTATATCACTTTTTCTCTCTATATTTTCTCTATCACTTTCGCTCTCTACCTGTCTCATCTCATTCTCTCTATATTTTGATAAGCACTTTCTCTCTCTACCTCTCTTATCATAATTTATTTATCATTATTTTTCATTTTTTCTGTATATTTCATATATCATTTTCTATATCACTTTCTCTCTCTACCCTCTCATCTCACTTTCTCTCTATATATTTTCAATATCACTCTCTCTCTACCTCTTTTATTATAATATATCTATCTTTATTTTTTTACTTTTTCTCTATATTTTCTATATTTCTTTCTCTCTCTACATTTTCTATATCACTCTCTCTCTACCTCTCTTATCATAATTTATCTATATTTATTTTTTACTTTTCTCTATATCTTCTATCACTTTCTCTCTCTACATTTTCTATATCATTTTTTCTATCTCTCTCATCTCATTTTTTTCTCTCTATATATTTTTTTAATGATTTCTCTCTCTATTTTTTATCACGTCTATCTTATCTTATTTTTCTCTATCTACTTTTTATCTTTATTTTCTCTATTATTGTATTTTCTCCTATTTTTTTCTTCTAATTTCTTTTTTTTACCTTACTTCTCATAATTTCTCTCTATATTTTTCTAATTTATCTCTCAACTCATTTTATTTCACTTTTTCTATTTTGTAATAATTCTATTATTTTAAGTAACTTTGAAATTTTTATGGATTCTCATTACTAAAGTTAAACTGAACCAAATATCATCAATGACAATAATTTTCATTCCAGGATTTGAACCAAACGCTATCAATGGAACCATGATTCTCATTCCCATTGACCCCTCAATGAATCTCATTACCATTCCAATTAACAAATTTGAACCAAACGCCCCCTTATTAGTTGGTGAATGGAGGCAAAAAGTGAGCCACGCATGTGGCTTGGAAGGAAGATCCAATTAAGAAAACATCCCACTGAGGGGGCTTGAGGAAACTGCATCCACATCAGAGTGAATAAAGTATGGCTGGCTGAACGGAACAAGGGAGGAGGCACACCAATTGGTGACTGGTTTAAGTTATATGGATATGAGTAGATCGCACACTTTAAGCAATTGGTGAAGAAGATGAAACTATTATGGTGATGTGGTTGTGGTTAAGACAGAGACCCTAATTTCTCCAGAAAGCGATTGAATCAATCCAGAAACAACTAGAAACAAATGCTTAAGTACCACCTCCTTAAATCCTCAATGGTTACAAAAAAAAATGCACAAAAATAAAGAAATAATGGTTTAATCAAAGGGTAAATTTTCATAAACTCCCCACTTACTAAGTCAACTTTGCATACACTCCCCACACAAACATTTCTTTGCATGCAGTCCCTGATGGGATTGACAAGACAGTTTGGTGAGTATTATTTGAAGAAAGTTGAGTATAAAAGTTAGAAAATTGAGTATGTAAGGTTGCATCCACCACATCAATAACCCATGTACTCAATTTTCACTCTTCTATACTCAAGTTTCACTCTTTTATACTCAGTTTTCACTGATGTATGCTCAGTTTTCACTCTTTTATACTCAATCCATCAGGGAGTAAATACAAAGAAAAACTTGTGTGGGGAGTGCATGCAAAGATCAAAAGGTTATTGGGGAGTTTTCTACAATTTACCGTTAATCAAATCTAGTAGTTTAGAGAGCAATTCTGAAGTTAACTCAGAAATATACACAACAGTACTTTAAACAATACTGATATATCCTCAAAATTGTTTATATTCTGTAGCTATAATAATTTATTGAAGTAATTATTAACCCGAGTAATTTATTAAAATCAATTGATACCAATAAAAATTGTGCGATTTGGATTGATATTAGCGAAGGCTGTGTTATGGATAGTGGGCAAGCCGATGCAACAACACACGACAGAATTAGAAACATGCATATCAAGAGAATTGATGCAGCTATAGTAATTGATTTTTATTCAAGTCAAATATTTTTTATTTTCAGTAGGAATGTGTCTCGTATCTTTCATTTTTAGTAAGAATCAAACCTTTCTTAGTCAATGTTTGTTTTCTTCCTTTGTCAAGGAGTGTCACTAGTTGTATTTAAATGGCTAGAATAATGCAATAAAGATTAAGACTAAGTTAAAAAAAAAAAATCAAACCCCCTAGATCGAGAGATTCTCTAATCCCAACGAGCCTCAAAGTATCCCTACCACCATAGGTCGTCAAGGTGGTAAAACCAAGAAGATAAAGATTGATTCCACCGATCAACCAGTAAAAAGTCGCATTACGCAATCCATAGCCTAGGGCCGCAACAAATTGGTATCAGAGCTCGTCCTAATGGATGACACACAAGCACTTCAACAACACTTTGATGCTTTTCTCAAAATTTACTAGGAGGACAAAGCTGCCAATGAAAAACGGCAACAGCTCATCCACACTACTAGAGAAATTGTCCAAAGGCTTCTCTAAGCTACACTCCACAACAGCCATCCAGGTGAAAAGAGTAGCAATCATTCTGACCCACAAGGGCACCGCTCGAAAGGGTATTGTGGTCATGAGGAGGGATCCTCATATATACCGCGGTATTCGAAACTAGATTTCCCAGATTATGATGATTAGTCTGATCCTCTGGAGAAGGCTCAATCGATATGACAATTTTTTTCACCATCAACGCACTCCGGAGGATGAAAAGTTGGCCTAGCCACATCCCATCTTGAGGGAGATGGCCAATTATGGTTCATCAAACTAGAACGTGTTCGGCCTCATATTCAATGAGAGGAATTTAAAGATTAGTGTAATCTAAGGTTTGGGTCACCTATTCGCAACAACAAATTGGGTGAGCTTGCCAAACTTCAACAATCAAGATCGGTGGAAAACTACCAGCGAAAATTCGAACAATTGGCAGCAGGAACGAGTTCCTTAACATCATAACAAGAAGTTCAAATTCTTATTAAGTGTTTGTTTTCTTCTTTTGTCGGGAAGGAATGTTAATAGTTGCATTTAAATGGTTGGACTAATGTAATAAAGATTACGACTAAGTTTACAAAAATGAAATCAAACCCCCTAGATCGAGAGGTTCTCTAATCCCAACGAGCCTCGAATTATCCTTACCATCATAGGCCGTCAAGGTCATAAAACCAAGAAGATAAAAATTGATTCCACCAATCAGCTGGTAAACCATCCCATTAGGCGATCCATATCCAAGGGACACAGCAGATTGAATCAACGTTTCCCAAGAAATCAGTCATGTGTTTAAGATTAATGAAAGTACATGATAATCCTTCTTGCTCTTCTAAATTCTAGCTTAAGACTGTTTATTTATATGGATAGATTGAAGGAAGGATTAATCCATATATCCATCCGTTCCGTTGTTTTGTTCAAACTTGGACCCCGACTTTGGGGCAGGTGCACCACGAGTCAAGGCTTAACAAAGACAGTCATGGTCTTTAGCCCACAAATAACTAGCCCACACCTTACAATCAAGCTTATGGCGAAGCTGGTTGTCAATGTGCTCAGGCACGGGGATATTGAAGTCAAGTCTGGGCATTGCAAAGAAGACAGATAAAGGTGGAAGAGGAATGGAAAGACACTGTCAGGGCAAAAGGGAAGGCATGAATGTAGAAGATGCTGATCTTGAGCCAAAAATGAGGAAGATGTAAGTGAAACATCAGCCGCTTCATTGTTGAGGAAACAGAGAAGGCTTGAAAGTAATGTCATGTAGGGTAAACTTGCACTAAGCCAATGATAACTCTGTCCTAGATAAAAATATTCTCACTTCATTGACTTGCTCAGGGCATACTAAGTCAGAGTCACGTAGGTGATGTAGGATTTACATGGTAAGATTGAAGATAAAGGAAGTCAAATCAATCAAAGCAGACTTCATATTTTGGAGTCTACAAAGCAAATTGAAAAGTGAAAAGGCTGTTACATTTTTATAAAATATTTTTATTAAAAAAATGAAAACTCAAGGAAGGGAGAAGCATGGGATCTATTCAGTAGTATGTTAATAACAATATCAACGAGGCATGGCTCCAGTGATGTAGAAGACAACATCAAGCTGCAAAATGTACTAGCAAAAAGATTTTTTTTTAAAAGGCCAAAATATATTTAACATTGAAACATATATATGAAGTCAATCTAAATTCATACTAGGTTTCCTAAGAACAATTAGTAAGCTGTCCAAATAAGTAAAAAGAAATAGTTTAATATGGCATTACCTTCTCCTTGTGTTTCTACGCTTCATAGGACCTTTGCTGAAGGCCCAATCAACAAAAATTGTTTGTGTAAGGAGCTCAGTTCCATTTAGTGTTGTAATTGCAGCTTGGGCTTCATCAAAGTTCTCATATTCAATCAGAGCGTAACCCTAAAGAAGGAAAATGTGCATTTCAAAACTTTAATGCAAAATAAATTGAAAATAATATGATATTTCAATAATCTAATCATATTTAAAGCATCGTATAACCTACTTAAATTGGTCTACTCCCTCAAGATGTTATTCTCAGAAAATATTTAAACAACTTCACAAGATGTACTTTTAACAGAAACAATTCTAGATAACATCTATGAAGTACCTAACAAGCCAACAAGAACTTAGTGTTAAACAATTCCTGTCCAACAAATCATTATGTAACAGCCTATCAGTGCAAATAACCACGACAACCCGCATCTCGTATTTAAGTTAATAAATAGTATGCCTGATTCACATTCTATTATAGATTCAGTATGATGTCAAATCCATTATGATATGGAAGATTTGAACTATGTTCATGTTTGCATTTAATATATACACAATATAAATGCATTCGTAGCTGCATAAAAAGGAAACGTGTAGCAAGCAGCAAAACTGTGTTACATTACTGCATAGCTAGAAAAAAAAATTATTAGTCAGAATGGGACTAATAAGCAAGACATGATACCAGGAAAGTGTAATATTGCATTTGAAATAGGAACTAGTATAATTTGAAGTTTACTCAACAGAAAAAAAAAATTGTTCGATGACAAATATATAGAAGAAATATCAATCACAGAATAAGACAATATATGCTATTGACTCCAGGATTGACAACAAACTCATCCATGGGGGTGTGACTGACAGTTGACACCAGAATCATTGCCAAAGCGATGGCTGACAATCCCAAGTCAAATAACACCATTAGTTGATCTGACTGCCTTTTTCAATTAGCCTTTCATATTTTTAAGAATTATACTAGTAATCAGCCTATTAAAAATACATGTAAATTATTGCCTCCACTTTCAATTCAAAAAATATTACTGACATAAAAACTATCATATCCAAGGACAATCTCCAATCAGTAAAATTCCAGGTCTACAGAAATACAATTGTCCATAATAATATGTATTGAGAATTGACAATGCTTAAAGTTTTCTCTACACTACTTTTGTGTTGAAATATCATTCTAAAACAATCCACGATAATTTTAACAAGAATAAAAATGTTTGAAGATGATTGTTTTACTGAGTAAATATAGAACTTATTATACCTACCTTAACAAAACCAGTGCGACGATCGAGATTTAAATGCAAATTTTTAACTTGGCCAAATTCACGAAAAGCATTGTGCAGATCATCTTCCTGTGCCTCTTCATGAACTCCAGTTACCAACACCATCCATCCCTCAATAGCTGTAATATGAAATTTGCACTTGTCATATACAATCCCAGCAATGACACCATTCAGCAAAAGTTAGATTTCATCACAAAATTGGAGCAAATGCAACATAAAACAGTAACCTTCTGGAACAAGCAGCAAAATGTGCAAGAAAAAAAAATATCACAAGGAAACTATCACAAAGACGAATAACCTACACAATTAGCATTAGTTCATACTTCAAGTTATAAATATTCTTACAAATAACATCAAATGTTCAACTTGGTTCAAAATTTACTACTCTAAGAAAGATGAATTTCTTGTTTAGTATAAGCTTGGCAAGTTCTTCGACAAATAGACATCAAGGTTGTCAAAAAGGAATACCATCACTTTTCACAAATTATAAGTTATGTACTATATTCGAGTTTGTCAAAAGTCCAAGTCCAGTCGGTGACTGAAATCCTGGATTAGCACAAAGAAATTTATGCTAAATTTTTTTCTGTTTTCCTCACTTATTCATAACACTCTTCTGGTTTGATGAAAAAATAACTAGACGAACATCTCTTCTGATACTTTACTTGATTAACAACTCAAATATTGTGCCATAATTAAGGAAACTGCGTATAAATAAAAGTACATAAGACATGTAACTATATAAATTTACACAATAAAACATAATCGTGCGTGCAGGGTTGAATTTACATGTGAAGGCTGTTGTTGGGACATTCTCTGCACCAAATTCAGCCATCTTTCCTTTCAATTTATATCAAGCCTCATAAACGTCAGTAATAAGAAATCTTGCACTTAGACAATCACAATGGGCATTAATTATGCTCAGAGAACGACACGTTTATGGGCTTGTACAGGGAACTCAAAATATTGAGCGTTGAGCTAATAATGCAGCTCACCAATTAAATCTAGAACATCAAAATCCAAACACGGTGTACAAAGATTTCACAGAATTGAGTGCCAAGATAAAAATGGAGCTAATCAATCAAATGCATAACACCATACTCCAAACAGGAAGTGAAATTGCATTAGTACTAACTACTAACAGCCATTAGGCTTCAATCTTTAGGAAATAGGGGAATCAGCGACACCATCTAACATATCTTGGAGGAGTTTCCGTCAATCTTTCGTTCTTGTTTCAACAAGATTTTTTTTCTTATGGAGAAAAATAACCCACGACGTTGGGAATGGAAAAATAGTAAGATAAACATGTAAAATGGAGAGTTATGCTCAACCAGAAGCCCTAGAAATCCACAAGACAATAAGAAGGAAGGCAGTATTAGGGTTTGGGTTTCCCCAACTTACACCGCTGCGGCCCGGGGCCTCCATCGGAGTCAAGGGAATCAAAATCCCTGGCGGACAGACGGATGCCACGATTGGGACCTGCTTCCTCTCGGAAACCGCGACCTTTGGTCTTCCTGGGTTCTAATCCAGAGGACCCGCTCCCGGCGACCGTGGATCGGAGCTTGGGGGCAGGGGAGGGGTCGGCCTCAGCAGCGCCAACGTCCTCGTCCATGAGATCATCTTCGTCGGGCTCGAAATCCACCACGTCCACCTCCCCTACGACAGCCGCCATCGTCTTCGCACTTCTTTTCTCACTCTCTCCTCCTGCTCGTCTAATAGGAGTTGTCGTTAGGGGGCGGGGCGGTTCCACCTTCTTTGTTTTTTTTTTTTGTTTTGTTTTTTTTTTTTTTTTTTTTTTTTTTTTTTTTTTTTTTTTTTTTTTTTTTTTTTTTTTTTTTTTTTTGCATAGGATTTGAGTTGTCGTTGGGATGGGCCGATCATTAATACAGTCTTATCATTATGAAGAGTTAAAAGTTGATAAAATTAATATATTTAGCTTTTTACTTATTAATTATAATATTCGGACTAATAATTTTGATGATTTATCCCTTTCGTATTTATCCTTAGATAGATTAATGGAGACGCTAAGGACGAGCGAATCATCTTTTCCCACCATCTATAAAATTTGAGCTATCCCCGCGGAAAATTATTTGAGTTGTCCCACAAAACAAACAGATAATAATCTATAGGGTTGAATAGTGATCTCAAAGTGTTTAAGCTTTCTCATGTACTATTTAGGCTAATAGTCTCCGTGATTTGATGAAGACTCGCTGATCCGTTCCACGGAAAACTATTTTATTTTCATTAAAAATGGGCAAAAATCAAAATCATTTTTTTAATAATCAAACGTACATCACATCATATATTTTATTCTCAAAATATTTCTTATATAATATTATTATAAATATATAATATTTAAAAACAACTATAAATATATTAAAATGATTTTGATTAATTCAAAACTATTAAGATCACGCTGGTAAAAAAAATTTTTAATATAAATTTGAGATTTAAAATTTTATGATTTAGAATTCAATCATCACGTATAAAAGCTACTAAGATTTAGGACAACGTGAAAAATTAACTATTTCAATGTTCAAAATTTATGATTTAAAGTTTAATATTTGAAAATTTAAAATTAATCATAATATGTAAATTTATCTTGTAATTATTGTAATATATAAAAACAACATGAAAAATTAACTATTTGAGTATCAAAATTTATGATTTAAAGTTGGATATTTTAAAATTTAGGATTAATCTGTAAAAAATATCCTATAGTTATTATAATATATAAAAGTTATTTGATAGTTGCTACAATAAGCAAATCATAAATCATAAAGTTTAAATATTATTGTATGAAAAAACTTTTATCAATTAGTTAAAATTGTTTAAACATCATCAAAAAAATTTTAAATTGGTTAAAATCATTTGAAAATAGTTGAAGAAGTTATTTAGTAATTGATACACCGTAGAAACTATTAACTAGTGGCTACTTATTTAAAAATAATTGTAACATCTATTTAATCGTATTATAAGTATAAAAATTACTAAGTATATGTGTTACAATATTAGAATAATATCATATTAAGTATTACACCTTATAACAATTATTTAATAATTTTTATACGTTATTATTTAATAGTTTTTATATGTTATTATTTAATAATTTTTATACATTATAACAGTTAGTCATAATCTATACACTAGCATTATATGTAAGAATATTTTCGAGATAAAATATTTAACGGCGCCCTTTGATGATTACTTAATTTGAGATGCTTTTTGATTTTTACTAGTTAAAAATGGCCCAAGTTGAAATTTTTTTAAATAATACTCTACTCTAAATTTTTTAAAGATTACTTTTTTTACTTAAATGACTAAATATGATTATATTAATTAGCTAAATATATTTGAAATTTAATGGTAAAAAGATTTGTTTGTATAAAAATCTAAAATATTACATCCATTTTTATCATATAACTCAACATTATTTCTAATTAGTTAGTAACAAATCTACTATCTTACATTGTGAATTACTATTGGCTCCTAATTTAGATAGGAGGTCTAAGTTTATTGGGGAATATAGCCTCCAGGATTATCATGCAACGGTAGGATAATTTGTTATTATCTCAGGCATTCGTGATTCGATCCCTAGTTATCTTGTATTTTACAAAAAAAATTTTTTCAAATGGGGCACGAGCCTTAGGACTAGGGATGACAATTTCACCCGAATCCGACATCCGATCCGAATGGAGGAGGATATGGAGGGACTACCAATACTTGATATCCGACCCGAATACCCGATTAAAAAAAATACATATATATACATTAAAGATTTTTTCCTCAAAATCTACTAATAATTTGTATTAATGTTAAAAATAGATTATATATATGTTTAATCTATTTTTAAAATTATAGATATATATTTTTTTAACTTTAATGTTAATTATAATGTACTTTTGTTCAATGATATAATTGGATAGAAAGAAAAAAAATTATTAGTATACAAGATATCCGATCTTTTAATGGGTGTGGGTATACCCGATGGATATCCGATACCCGATGGGTATAGGTACGGAGGATATAGAATCCGACCCGAACCCGACCTATTGCCATCCCTACTTAGGATGCTGCCGCTGAGCTTCTAGATCGTTCACCACGAATAATTTTCGATTTATCTTAATAATCGATAAATTTTTTTAATAATACTGAATTCATCATCTCAAATGCATCTGTTATCTGTCGCACACGGTGGAAACTAAATCCTCTTTTACTCGTATGCATATTTTGGTAGCTTCCACGGACACCATTACTTTCACGACCCAAACCCATACCCCACCTCCAAACCAAACAAAATACTCCATTGCCTTCCCGAATTTTTGTTCGCGAGGTCTGGTTTTAGATTTAGATTTCCATTAAACATTACTCATCCATGTTCGCACGAAAACAATAAAATAAATCTGTATATCTTCTGATTTATAACATGATGTGTTTATTAGCTAACGAGAATCCAATGTAAGTTCTTGTGAGATCTCTAATTGTCTAAACGGTAATAGATATATTATAATAATATAAGAGATTAATTTTTAATAGATATATATATGTTCTCTCCGTTATAAAATGATCCATGATTTATTTTTTTTGATATTAGACTGTGAGAGCAGATGAATATAATCATTTTGTGATATATTTTTTAACATAACTCGGAGATAGATTATGAGGTGCGCATGAGATAAGTATAAAAATCTTTTTGTTATAATAAGGCATTTCATTTTAAGATTTTTAAAGAGATTTATGAAATAAACAATTTTGAAAGGTGAAAGGGTTGAGATTTTTATCTAATGAAATATTATAATTATTAATTTATCTAAATTGAGAATATGAGTGGAGGGAAATTATATCTAATGATATTAAATAGAAAAGTAATAACAAAAATGTATAATTTGATAACGTAGGCCCATGAAAAAACTATAGATTTTTTTTTAGTAAAGAAAATATTAGTTTTTATATTTTTGTTACGTGGCGTATCGAGGATATAAAAAACTTATTTAGAACTATAAAGATTGAATTTAACTTAAATTTATCTTTAAAAAAGTAAATTCACATCCAATTAGTTATAATATTTAGGATATCTTTAATTATTAAAATTCTAAATAAACTTTTATTAAAAATATACTACTCTCCATTATAAAAAAAAAATCCTGGATCCTATATTATCAAATTATATAATTTTATTTATTATTGATTAATAACTGGTCGCACACTAATACTAATTTTGAAAGAAAAAACATATTTAAAATTTACTATTACTCTTGAAATAAAAACCTAGCGTCCACACTGATTTAATTTTTTTTTTCAGTTTTTTTAATTTCATAATGATCCCCTTAGTTGAACATTCGACTGATAAAATTCAGAAACGGCTTTCGAAACGGAAAAAGTTAAGATGCACCGGATCCTCTGTACCAACTTATCCCCCGTATCCGTATACCAACTCGCCGGCGAGTCGTCCGATCGACGATCAGACACCACCAATAATTTTTGATCGTCGTTCCGAATAAGATGATATCCTCGGAGAAAGGTGAACCCGTCGAAATCGTCGCAATTGTGATGTTACCGTATTCACCGTCGAATCCGACGAGATTTCTGATGCAACGATTTCGACGGGTTCACCGTTCTCCGAAGATATCATCTTATTCGGAACGACGATCAAAAATTATTAGTGGTGTTCGATCGTCAATCGGACGACTCGCCGGCGATCGCCGACGAGTTGGTACACGAGTACAGGGGATAAATTGGTACAGAGGATCCGATCTGAAGATGAAGGGGCCAACTTTGATATGTGTATTTTGAATCCTATCGAGACCTCTCAAAAGACGAGTCATCGATGAGTTATACAAGATATTAACAAAGTCGGTATGAACCGAAAGAAGAGAAATATGAGCTATCTCCTATATTGATTGAATTGTTTGATCTCCAAAAAAAAAAAAAAAAAAAAGCCCACAAGAGATTAAAGGTACTAGAAGTCTCCCATCAATAATACCTTTAAGGTTGTTCGAAAACATAGAAAGGGAAGACAGAGTATTAGGGAGAAGATCGAGTTATCACGACCTTCAATCCTCCGATACTCAAGTTAGTCTCCAATAGTGTATATGAAGCAAATAAATAATACTGTAATAAAGTATATAAAAATTGAATATAAATACATACCAAACTCGCAAAGGCGAGCCGGAGGCGATGCGGAGTCAAAAGCGGCACGAAGCTAGAGACCAAAGACCGAAACACAGCATTGTGGCTCAGAGACCGGGATACGACAACGGTATTAAATTAAAAGAAGTAGAGAGAGAAGAGAGGTAGAGAGAAAGAAAGAGTAACAAAATAACTTTCTTGATTGAAAAAATTTGTCTATGAGATACATAATTTATAGGGACCTTAGGAGACCTAGTCAAATGAAAAATTAATAACGAAACTATTAATTAACAGATTTATAAAGAATCTGTCAATTAACAGATTAATAAGGAAAATGTCTAATAATATAATAATATAAATTTATTCTCTTTAATCTCTTTTACCCCCGATAAACTTAACGGGAGATCTCGGATGTTGAGTTTACATGATAATTTGCTAAATCGTTGTTTGGATAATGGCTTGGTAAAGATATCAGCAATTTGATCTTCTGCAGAAATATAAGAAACAGATAATTGTTTGTTTGACACGCGCTCTCGAACAAAATGATAATCAATTTCAACATGTTTTATACGAGCATAAAATACTATATTTGATGTAAGATATGTTGCTCCAATATTATCACACCAAATTTTTGGTGTAATATCTGATGCAAGATGAAGTTCCGAAAGAAGAGATTGAAGTCCAATAATTTCTGACGTTGCATTGACTATAGCTTTATATTCAGCTTCAGTACTTCAACGAGATACTGTAGGTTGTTTTTTCGAATTCCAAGAAATAAAATTTCGTCCAAGAAATATTTCATATCCACTAGTAGAGCGTCTATTTTCAGGAGAACTAGCCCAATCCGCATCGCTATAGGCATGTAAATCTCGAGATGAGTGTCGATATAAAAGAAGACCATGTAGAATAGTGTCTTTGAGATAACAAAGTATTCTCATCACACCTTTCCAATTTTGTTCAGTAGGAGTATACATGAACTGACAAGCACGATTTACTGCAAACGTAATATCAGGGTGCATAATAGTAACATACTGTAAAACTCCAACAATACTTCGATAAACCTGGGAATCAGCTATCACTGAAGAGGAAGAAGATGTAGAGATATTATTTGGAGCAATAGGTGTAAAGATCGAACGTGCTCCATCCATTTTAGCTCTTTGAAGAAGCTCAGTAATATATTTGCTCTGAGAGAGAATATAACCTTCATCATGTGAAATAAGTTCAATTCCAAGAAAAAAATGATCATTTCCTAAATCTCGAATAGGAAATTCCTGATTGAGAAGACTTAATAAATTTGAGATGCCCTTTTGATCATTGCCAGTTAATAGAATGTAATTCACATAAATAAGAAAAAATATCATAGATCCATCATTATGTCTGTAGAATAGAGAGCAGTTAGTTTTTGATCCAGAAAAATCTTGAGCCTGTAACCATTTAGATAATCGATGAAACCATGCACGAGGAGATTGCCGAAGGCCATATAAAGATTTCTTGAGATGACAAACATGAGATGGAAATTGTGGATGAATAAACCCAGATGGTTGCTCCATAAAAACCGTTTCCTCAAGAATACCATGAAGAAATGCATTAGAAACATCTAATTGTTGGATAGACCAATTAGAACTAATAGCTATTGATAACAATAATATGACAGATGTAATTTTGATGATTGGGCTGAAGGTGTCATTGAAGTCAATACCTAGTTGTTGACTAAATCCTTTGGCTACAAGACGAGCTTTATACCGTTCAAGAGAACCATCAGCTCGATTCTTAAGACGGAATATCCATTTTGAGCCCACAACATTCATGGACGGAGTGCGCGGAACTAGGCTCCATATTCCATTGCGAAGAAGTGCATCAAATTCTGTAGCCATTGCATTACGCCAATTTGGATCCTTGTTTGCCTGTGTAAAGCAAGTTGGTTCAATAGTTTTTGAGGAAACCACTAGAACTCGAGGAAGAGGATATCGAGTAGCTATTGGTGGGCATCGTGCATATATGTCACTTAAGGGAAGCATGCGACGAGGAGCATTATCATTCGAATCACTTGTTGACGGTGATGAGAAAGTGAGTTGGCATGGTGAGTTTGTTGCCGAACCTATATTATCCGAGGATCCAGAGCTAGAGAGCATATTATCTTTGGCTGGTGGGACTTCAAATATTGGAGCAGCAACTTGAGGTGATTCTGATGGAATAGGAGAGTTATTAGGGAGCTCCGGAGCAGCACCTAGGATGTCATCTCTTCTGATAATGTTGGGTGACATCAAGAAAGTATCACATGTATCTGGAGAAGAGATTGAAGAGGTTGCCGAAAAAGGGAACAGATATTCATCAAAAGTAACATGTCGTGATGTATATATCCGTCCAGTTGGTATATGTAAGCAACGATACCCATGATGCATATTACTATAACCAAGGAAAACACATAATAATGAATGAGAGTCAAGTTTGTGTTTAGAGTAGGGGCGTAATGTCACGCCCCGAGACCATTGGAGCCGCTGATCCAATATAAAATCGGACAGCACCTCCCCTGTCCGGCGGACAATTTACACAAACACATAACACACGCAGTTTATAAATTGGCCTCAGGCCTCAAAACAGATATATAATATATGAAAATGAATATAACGAAATGCTAAAACTCTGTAATACTCACCTGAGCTGCCCCCTGGGCAGGTGCGAAGCATAAACCACAAACACAAAGTCCAACAGAGGAATCAAAAATACAATACCGTACGAATAAATCCAATACAAGCCCACGACATATAAGAAAATGAATACAACGCATAAGAAATGCTATAAAAAGGAAAACCACGCGGAAGCATCCATCAACGGAGTCGTAGGGACCAGGACCGGCAACTGGGCTCCTCCGGCGAGCTATCAACCTGAAACAAAAATATTACGACTGGTGGTGAGTCCAAGTGGACTCGCGGGTATATAGAAAGATATGCATGGCTGAACAAAAACAGCTGAATAAGCTATAAAGAAACAACAGGATACAGTCTCAATAGGAATAGCAGAATATGCATAACTGAAAGTAATAACTAACTGTACATACCAGAAATCAGTCTATCCATACCATAAACGACTTGTACCACACGAGCTAGTGCATGGTCATCAAACCACACATAAGTATAACCTGTACATGCTTGTCAAACAAGTGCAGCAAATAAATGCAGCAATCACAATCAAAATGCACAATGCATCATATGCACATGATACAATGTCATGATCACCCCTGACGCCAATCAAGCCACCGAGACAGGCGATACTGTGTCGGCCGAGTGGGTAGAGCTGTGACACTGTACGTACCCTAATATCACTGCTCCGGAGTGACCGAGTGGACAGGATGTTGGCGGGGGGCCACCCCCTACCTCATGTATATATGAGGGAGCGTCGCTCTCATCTCCTCTGGTCTATGGGAAGAGAAGGGATCTCCGCCTGCTACCACGCTCCGAAACCACTACCCCTGAGCGGTCGAGCGGAGCAGTACAGAGCAAATGCACACACCCAACGGTATCCACTAACCCATGAGTGACCGTGTGTGCATATCATGTGCCGGAAGACAATTAGGCTCAACCACAAGGGAGTCGCTGATCGCCGGCATGCAACAGTGCAGGTATGGTGCATGACTCAAACACATGCAACCCCTACCAGGTTATCGACACATAACTCAACATAACATGCACAGGTCGATCATAGGTATAATAACCTAACCATCACGCATCTAAGTGCACATGCAAGTAATAACAGAATCAATCAATGCAGATATCCGGTGACATGCCAAAATAACCCAATCAGTCCATATCTAGACACACGTGCAAGTATGACCAGAATCAACCAATGCAAATAACAGATGACATGCCACAATAACCCAATCAGTCCATATCTAGACACACGTGTAGGTATGATTAAACTCAACCAATGCAACCCTACAAGGGTATGCTAATCCCTATCCACATACTCATACTCATACCAATGCTATACAGAGTCGGATAACAATAAACAAGACAGTATAGAAAGAAATTTAGATCATATCCAAGGTCAAGCATAAGTATCAAGCATGATAACAAAACGGTAGCAGATAAAGGTCAATATCAGCCTACTGCATCAATAACAAATAGTCATGCATAAAGATAACCTTAATATACTAAAACAAATCCTAAAACCAATTAAGATAAACCCCTAATCAATTCAATTATTAATGAATCAAAGTTAATGATTTACTTCAATTAATCTCAATTCCTTGAGTTACCTTTGATCTAACCCATTCATTAACCTTAATATACTCCATCCCACTGATTAAATTAGGATTAGCCCTAGTAACATCTCTAATTCCACATCCATTCTAATCCACAACCAATTAATCAGCCAAGTCATCCCATAGATGATTAATTATACCAATACATTACACTTAATCTAACTCTCTTAATTAATCACCCTTTCATCCAACAATTCATTAATCAACCCTATTTTAATCAATCTAATATCCACTGCACTAGTGGAGATCATATAACCAACCTCTAATTACCCTAAATTTAAAACAAGCACTACTAGTTATAATGAAACCTCCACCTTGCTAAAACCATCCCAAACCCAATCCAACAAATTAACCACCCAATTAATCAGATTACTCCATAAGAAACTCATCTAAATAAGATCTAACCCCAACATGCTTAAGTCTTCAAGTTTCAACTACATTTCCAAATTTTGAAATTTATGTTCCAATCAATGCAGAACCTGATCGAATCTAAGTTTAATATCTACAACTAGAGCTCACAGCAAAAGCATAGGTAATCAATGAATCAAGCCTCGACCAAAGCCTAAAACCGAATCAGTATCCAATACACAGTTCATTCACCAGCTGATCTTCATAATCCATCCAATTCAAGATTCAATCCAATCAAATCCCGTCACCAACCAATCTGCTATCAAAATCCACATGAAGTAGAACACTTCCATCATCGAAGACTGATCCAAGAACACAAAACCAAGAACGAAGAAAACTCAGTTATATCTACTAATCCAACATAACCATCAGTAAGTTACATTCCAATCTGATGCTAACAATAAAATTCCACTCTAACAATCAATTCTCAAAGAACCCCTACCAAATCAAAAGCTTGCGGCAAGCTCAAACCAAATCAAGAAACCTTACCTGAACTCTCCCACACGCAACGCCTCTGCCCTGTCCCCAACTCGTAGCCACTCCAACAAATAATCAACCCTCTTCCGCCACGGATCTAAAATAGAAGTTCCCACATCGTCTCAACTCTCCAAGTCTCAAGATAGAGCTGCGATTAGAGGGGATAGTTAAAGCCCACCGTCAGAAATCAATCCCCTAACACAATCTAGGGAAATCCATATGCCTCATGACAAGAATCGGACTCACCTTCCACCTGTCATGGTTGGAGATCGACGATGATGCCATCTCTTGAAGGACGATAGGCTTCTGCTCGGGCCAAAAGTCGACGACGAGGCACGCACGCGAACGCGCATGGGAGACGAAGAAGAAACTAAGGTTTGTGGCACCAACTTTGCTCAAGGGAGGAGAAGCCACCGCCCATCAAAGCTCCACTGTGGCGTCGAGCTCACGTCGATGAGGAGTCGGGCAATCGTGTAGTTTGGCAGCGGGTTAGGGTTCACGCAATGGATGAAGTGAAGGCTGCGAAAATTTTATTAGGTTTATTTTACATTTAACCCCTCCAGATTCTACTTTATTGCATCCAGACCCTCGATTTGAAGTTTTAAGCCCTTTTTGACCTCAAAATATTTTGTTGTATTCCATTTTACTCTCCAAAATTTTGTCTAAGTGCCCGATAACTCTAGGGTGTTTTCTGAAAATTTTCTGGAGCGAAATAAAATTGTCGGATTTAACACGTAACCATGGATAACATGCGCAACCAAAGATTCGAAGAAAGGTGTATTCAGGAGTTTGATTATAAAGTTTTTCCAAATGACACTTATGATTGAGCAATGGAGTAGGAAGTCGATTTATGAGATATACTACAGTACAAACAGCTTCATCCCAAAATTTTCGCAGAACCGATGCATGATGAAGAAGAGCTAAGGCAGTTTCAATTATATGTCTATATTTTCTCTCAGCAGAGCCATTTTGTTCTGGAGTGTGAGTGCAAGAGACTCAATGAACAATCCCACAAGAGATAAGATGACGATGAAGAGCTTGATATTCTCCTCCCCAATCAGAATGAAGAGAGAGTATTTTGCGATTAAAATATCGTTCAACTTGTTTTTGAAAATTATAAAATATATCAAATAAATCAGATTTTCTTTTCATAGGATAAAGCCAAGTATATTTACTAAAATGATCAATGAAGATAACATAATATAAGAAATCTTGGATAGACAAGATTGGTGCAGGACCCCAAATATCAAAATGAATTATTTCAAGTGGAAAATTAAAAACGCGTTCAGATAAAGAAAAAGGTAACTTATGACTTTTAGATTCCATGCATGCCTGACATGAATGAGATGGAGATGAAGTAAAGGAAGTAGGTAAATCATACCTATTTATGATCGACTGAACAATACGAAGGGAAGGATGACCAAGTCGAGCATGTCAGGCTGGTTTATTTGCGCGTTCACCAATAAAAGCTTTGATTGAAGAATTTTAAAGATAGTAGAGACTATTTTTTATTTTTCCAAGAAATACAGTAGTATTTGTTCCTCTATCTTTTATAAGATAATGATCATGATGAAATTCAAAAAAGACATTGTTATCAAAGGAAAACTGACGTACGGAGAGTAAATTTTTAGTAATGGATGGAACATGAAAGATGTTGCGCATGTGAAAAGTACGATTAGATAAATGAATGTATGTGTTTCCAAAATTAGTAATATGCAAACCTGAGTCATCACCTACTTGTACCGTATCCGAACCAGTGTATGGTAGTACTTCTGTAAAGATATTATAGTCTGATGTGATATGATGAGTTGCTCCAGTGTCAATGTACCATTCAGTAGATAAAAATTTTGAAGGTTTGCCATGAGTAGGCACAGATGAGAGAACTTTAGGACGGACTTGTGAAGTTAAAGATCTTCTTAAAGCTGAAGGGCCACCGATGAAGGTTCTGTCGAGTCATTTAGGGCAATGAATACTAGTATGTTCATTTTGGAGACAAATTTGACATCTTCTTAAAGCTGAAGGACCACCGATGAAGGTTCTGTCAAGTCTTTTAGAACATTGAATACCAGTGTGTCCAAATTGAAGACAAATTTGACATCTCTGAACATTCGACATCAAAATAATAATAAAGAATAAAAAATTGTTGTAGCTTGGGCCAAAAGGCACGGAGACTAAACCTCTTTTCCCCTACTTTCTCGTCATGAGTTGGCGGGTGATAAAAATGAGGAACGAGGATGACGAGCAAAATTTTAAAAAAAATAGAGGAGGAAGTTTTTTTTCGAAAAAAATGGTGATAGCAAGCGCCACATGAAGAAGAAGAAAGACGTTGCATAAAAATAGCAGCACATAAGGTATGAGGAGCTATGACTCTAATATCATATTAAATTAAAAGAAGTAGAGAGAGAGGAGAGGTAGAGAGAAAGAAAGAGGTAACAAAATAACTTTCTGTTAGGATCGATATGCCTTGCTAGAGGGGGGTGAATAGCAAATCGTCGATTCTTCTTGCACCTACGTTGTTAGTTGCACAGCGGAAACGATAATAAAAACAATAAACAATGCTAACAAGAAGGGTTTACTTGGTATCCACCCCGGACGGGTGACTAATCCAAGAATCCGTCAGTGGATCACTCCCCGGATAACCTCCGGCTAGCTCTCGTCGCTCCTTGTGGGTGGAGAAACCTCGCCACAACTTCAAGCAAACCTCTGAGCACAAAGACTACTATCTTGCCTTTAACCAAGACAAGATTCGTCAAGAATCTCAGCCACCACGAAGTCCTCTTTAAATATGATTCGGGCTGAAACCCTCGCTACCGTTGCATCTCAACGTTAGAATTCTCAGCCAACTCACCAGCCACCTACCAGTCGACTGCCCCCAGGGCAGTTGACTGGTCCCAGGCTGATACCCTTCTGTGAGTTCCATCAGGCGACTGCCCTCAGGCCAGTCGACTGGTCTACTCACCCACCTAAGGTTACCCTTCCTGAGTGCATTCCACTGCGGACTCAAACCCTAGGATTTTCCGAGTACAATCACACTGCACTCGTACCCTCACGACTCGACTGACTCCTCCTCCGCAGCCTCGACTGTTGCCTTCGCGCCCTCTTCTTCTTTGTCTCCCGCCCCTCGGATGCACACAAGCCTCCAGCTTGCCTCCATGCCATCCTTCACGTATGCCTCGAAGTCCGCGCCCATCAGCTCATCGTCCCTGCTCACCAAGGTCCCTCAGGTGCGCACACAAGCCTCCAGCTTGTCTCCATGCCACCCTTCACCGTACCGAGGCCGTCCAGTCAAGTCCATATATGTAACCTGTACAACCTGCACACTCAACATACACATATAAGAACACAAGGGTAAACCTAACTTAAACCCTTTGCACAAACATCAAAACACTTGGTCACTCCGAACCACAGATTGCCTCAACAATCGTCCCTTTTTTGATGTTTGGCAATACGTTTAAGTTAGGGAAACAAGATAGTAGTCAAATAGCAAAATAATGCATATTCAATGCAAAAATGCATCCTATCCCAAGACATCCCTCATCTAACCCTCCAAGTTAGGACTTTTAACCAAAACAGGCTTTTTAAAACTTCTCTCAAGCTCCCTCTACATTGGACTTACAAAGACTTTTTAAGAACCTCTCCAAGGTTCCCCTTACGCCAAGAATGGAGCAATCATGCTCCCCCTAAATCTTAGCTCCCCCTAAACCGAGGGTTTCTAGCAAAGGTGTGTTTGGTTTCTCAACTTAAACCTAACACTTCTCCCCCCTTGCCTAACATAAAAAAAAACCCAATAATATCTCAATCATTGGTTCTTTTAGTCCTTAATGACCATAAACAATGTGTACTAGCCCCCCACACACTTGTTTTGCATCATTTAGACACCAACCCAGCTGCTGATACAAAAATCAGCCCTGACCAGTCGACTGCCAAAATGGCAGTCGACTGATACTCTGAAAGTCTGAAATTTTAACATTTCTGACGAAATTCAGAAATGCGCCAAAAATTTCACAAATCTCCAAAAATTCTCAAATTTTGTGGAGAGGTTTGTGGTACCCATATCTACTTGAGAAAAATACATTCCAAAATGTATCTATCATCATTCCCAAGTTTGACATAAAATCCAAAACTAGCCAAAAACTTCAATCAAACCTTGACCTGAAGTCCTAGTTTTGGTTTCCTCTTGATGTCTTTGCCCATTCCACCCCACAATGCATCCCTAGCATTGATTTACATGGCAATTACACACCAAAAACCAATTCTTATGTAATATGACCCCAATGTCATATTTCCATGCATGAAACTCAAAAACACCGTGCCACAACCCAAGAATTGAGACTCAAGTCCGTCACCAATTCTTTTGGCACACTCCATGGAGAATCTAGACCTCTAGGAGCACCTCTCCCAAGGTTCATTCACCACATATCCCAAAGGCTCCTAGAGCTCCCCCTTGAGCTCTTAGTCCTAGCCACCTCCCCAGATGACTCAACCATCACTAGGCCATATCGGTGTTCCCCCGGTGATTCTTGGCCTACAAACTCAATCCTCTTAACCTTAGACACCTTGTATTTGGTTAAGTCATTTCTTTTTTCCTTTAAATGGCACCCCTTTGCCTTTTTTTGGACTCCCCCTTCTTGCCATGATCATATGCTACCCTAGCATATTTTTTTCCCTTGGCATGGGAGTTCTTAGACCGGTATCCCAACCCCGATCTATCATTGGTACGGTTTAAACCACCCAACACCATGTCTAGACCCTTTGATCCAACCGTAAACCTTTCTAGGGTCTTTTCCAAAGTATCAAGCCTTGCTCTCAAGGCTTGATTTTCCATTTCTAATTTTATAACCTTAGAATTCATATGTCCACTTTGGATATTTCTAGACCTACCCATGTTCCTAGGCATATTCCTCCCCTTCTTGGGGCTAGTGCCTCGATTCTTAGGTCTAGAGGTCTTGGGTTGATCATGATGCATGTTGTTCCTAGGGTTTTGATCTACCTTGTTTACCCTAGTCCTATCATTATATCTAAATCCAAAGTTATGCACCATTAAGCATTTTTCATTAAAACTAGTATGCATGGATGGGTAATTAACATGATTCTTAAAATGCATGGAAGAATTTGAATTACATTTTAAACTAGGGTTAGAAATTACCTCCCTTACCCTTGAAGTTCCCCCTTGATGTGATCTTCTTCTCTTCTTTCTTTCTTCGTTCTCCCATCTCCTCAAGTGCTCCATTTTCTTGAACTCTTTACTCCTTGAGCACTTAGTGTGGTAGTGCCCTAGCTCACCACATGTAAAGCATCGGATCTTCTTCTTTTTAGCTTGGGCCTCTTCATTCCTACACCCCACATTAGACTTAAAAGAATTTTGAATGAGTTTAGATTTTACCTCCGTTTTACCTTTCGGGCACTTGTCCTTGTAGTGCCCCTTTTCGTTGCACCCAAAGCATATGATATGTTCCTTTTTATTTGTTTTGGTGATGGTGGAGGTGGAGGCTAGGTTGACTTCTTCTTCAACCTCTCTTAATGATGTGGAAGCTTCCTCTTGATCTCTCGATGAGGTGGAGGATCTCTCACTCAATTTCTCTATCTCACTTGAAGATGTTGATACTTCTTGGACACTCGAAATTGTTTCTTCGGGCTCTTCCACAAGTTGAGCTTGTATAGGGATCTTATGAACTTCTTTCAATTTGCTCCACAATTCACATGCATTTTGGTACTTCCCTACATCACTCAAAATTTTGCTAGGTAAAATATTAATCAATATATTGATTACCTTTTCATTGGCCCGAAATTTCTTGTTGCTCTTTGTTCCAATATCTAGGACGAAGCTTCTTCCGTGGAACATCGAAGGGCTCTTCTATGGCTATCCTACATGACCAATCCATGCTAAGCCAAGTCTCCATCCTTGCTCACCAATAGTCGAAGTCTTCATGATCGTAAGGCGGCGGGATGTAGATGTCGCCCCCAAATTTGTCTTCCATCGTTCTTCCTCTAGCGTTCTTGCTCCCTCGGTGATTAGTCCGATCAAGAGAGGTCCTTCGCTCTGATACCAATTGTTATGATCGATATGCCTTGCTAGAGGGGGGTGAATAGCAAATCGTCGATTCTTCTTGCACCTACGTTGTTAGTTGCACAGCGGAAACGATAATAAAAACAATAAACAATGCTAACAAGAAGGGTTTACTTGGTATCCACCCCGGACGGGTAACTAATCTAAGAATCCGTCGGTGGATCACTCCCCGGATAACCTCCGGCTAGCACTCGTCGCTCCTTGTGGGTGGAGAAACCTCGCCACAACTCCAAGCAAACCTCTGAGCACAAAGACTACTATCTTGCCTTTAACCAAGACAAGATTCGTCAAGAATCTCAGCCACCACGAAGTCCTCTTTAAATAGGACTCGGGCTGAAACTCTCGCTACCAGTCGACTGCCCCCAGGGCAGTCGACTGGTGCCACTGAAATTCGACCGTTGCATCTCAACGTTCGAATTCTCAGCCAACTCACCAGCCACCTACCAGTCGACTGCCCCCAGGGCAGTCGACTGGTCCCAGGCTGAGACCCTTCTGCGAGCTCCATCAGTCGACTGCTCTCAGGCCAGTTGACTGGTCTACTCACCCACCTAAGGTTACCCTTCCCGAGTACATTCCACTGCGGACTCAAACCCTAGGATTTCCCGAGTACAATCACACTGCACTCGTACCCTCACGACTCGACTGACTCCTCCTCCGCAGCCTCGACTGTTACCTTCGCACCCTCTTCATCTTCGGCTCCCATCCATCGGATGCACGCAAGCCTCCAGCTTGCCTCCATGTCATCCTTCACGCATGTCTCGAAGTCCGCGCCCATCAGCTCATCGTCCCTGCTTACCAAGGTCCTTCAAGTGTGCACACAAGCCTCCAGCTTGTCTACATGCCACCCTTCACCGTACCGAGGCCGTCCAGTCAAGTCTATATATGTAACCTGTACAACTTGCACACTCAATATACACATATAAGAACACAAGGGTAAACCTAACTTAAACCCTTTGCACAAACATCAAAACACTTGGTCACTCCGGACCACAGATTGCCTCAACACTTTCTTGATTGAAAAAACTTGTCTATGAGATACACAATTTATAGGGACCTTAGGAGACCTAGTCAAATGAAAAATTAATAACGAAACTGTTAATTAACAGATTTATAAAGAATCTGTCAATTAACAGATTAATAAGGAAAATGTCTAATAATATAATAATATAAATTTATTCTCTTTAATCTCTTTTAAACGGCTCGTACGCTAAATGGCTTGAGGGCTTGAACACCACAACGGCTCATAGACCATAATACAACAACGACTCGTAGGCCGAAATTTAACAACGACTCATATGCTGGAATACAACAATGGCTCATAAGGCAAATGTGTGTGATCTGGGTTAGATTGGTGTTGGATGTGGCTGATCTACATCGGATTAGTCTCGGATGTGGCTGATCGACGTCGAATCGGTGCCGAATGTGGCTGATCCACGTTGGATCAGTGCTGGATGTGGTTGATCTATGTTAAATCGGTGCCGAATGTGGTTGATCTACGTCGGATCAGTGTCAGATGTGGATGATCTACGTTGGATCAACGATGATAACGGCAAATTGATGATGACAATAGTGGATTGACGCCAACAGTGACTGATTGGCATTGGGAGTGGCGGATTTATGCCAACGATGATGACGATGTACAAGCTCAGTGTCGTCATGGCTTGGGAGGCCAGATCTATGCCAGGTCTAGCCGGAGTGACCAGATCTAAAGGAGACGACGGCGATGTAGAGGCAGCATGGAGATTCCCGTACGAAGGTAGCTGACATCGGAGATGACGACAGTAGCAGCATGGGGGAAGCGGGGTCGGCAACTGGCCTTGGGGCTCATCAGAGGAGAAAGGCTTGAAGGAAAAGTCGTGCTGCTTCTTCCTCTTGATTTCTCCCTCTTTCTTCTTCCTCTTACTTGCTTTCTTCTTCCTCCCCCATGAACAGCGTCATGCCCCCTCTTTCTTTCTCAAAACTAAACCCTAAAAAGGGGTAGCATAGCAAAATGACCAAAATGCCTTCCTTAACCCTTCACATTCTCTTTACCCCGTATCACAAGTCTCCCCTTCAAATCTAGTCAAAAGAAGTGTGAGTCCAACTGACTAGACAATTATGTTACAGCAAATTGCTAGAACGGGAGCGCCTGTAGTCAATGAACCAAGTGAAACCTTAAAACGTAGAGAGAGAGAGCTCTGAGAGTCGAAGCGAGCAACTAAAGTGGTGCCGAGTGAACGACCGTAGTGGGCATGCCGAGCAAGGAACAGCGATGAGCCAAGTAGGTGGTTGTATCGATGACAGTGTTCGATATGCGACTCCCAAAATTTCACGGAGTCGGTAGAGAAGAATAATGAGGCTCAATCTCGTGCCTCCCATGTGACCGCGAAGTCAGAGAGAAAATAATATTGACCTCTCGACTCTTAAGTATTAGTAGATTCGGGGAGAAAATAGTATCGATCCCTCAACTCTCAAGTATCAGTGGAGTTGGGGGAAAATACCAATATCGTGCTCGAGGGAGGCTTACCTGGCATAAGATGACATCGTGCTCTCTCCTAACTATATAAGGTCGAGGAGAAAGACTTACTGACATGAGAGAATCACAAGTCCGAGACTAGTGGATAATCATTGGTCCAAGACCGGTGGATAATATGCTAGACTGAGGCCAATGGAGATAGAACATCCTCGAATGGGGGAGGTTGAGCTCTGAACATGACAATATGATGGTCCGAGACCAGTGGAGATAGCTAGTCCGAGACCAGTGGAGAGTATGATAGTTAGAGACCAGTGGAGAATAGCAGGTTCGAGACTAGTAGAGAATAGAATAATGATTGGGAGAGTGAAAATGAGAGAGTGAAAACCATAGTGGATGACGTGGCACCTTGCATGCACGATCTCCGACGGGTTCACCGTTCCCCCCAGGGTATAGTTTGATTCGGGGCGGTGGCCGAAGGCCGCCGATGGTGTCCAAGCGATAATCGGACGTGTGCATGTAAAGTGTCACGTCATGCCACATCATTCACTATGGTTTTCACTCTCCCATTTTCACTCTCCCTATCATTGCTCGTAGAGAATATGCTGGTTCGAGATCCATGGAGAGTAGTTTGACCCCGAACGGGAGAGGTTGAGTGCTGAACAGGATAATATGCTGGTCCAAAATCGGTGGAGATAGCTGGTCTAAGACTAGTGAAGAATATACTGGTTTGAGACTAGTGGAGAATAGCTGGTCCAAGACCAGTGAAGATAACTAGATCCCGAACGCGAGAGGTTAAGCCCTGAACATGATAATATGCTATCCGAAACTAGTGGAGATAGCTGATCCAAGACCAATGGAGAATATGCTAGTCTATAACCAGTGGAGAATAGCTGGTCCAAGACTAGTAGAGAATATGTTGGTTTGAGACTAATAGAGATAGGTCGACCCCGAACAGGAGAGATTGAGCCCAGAATATGACAATATACTGTTTTTCTTTTGAGACAATATACTAACATGTCAAAGTGTCTTAGCCCAAGTGGTAAGCATGGAGATATATGTTGCCTGAGGTTCCGGGTTTAAGTCCTCTTAGCGACTAATATTTATTGACTGAGATATTATTACAATAATATGCGGGATATTATTTACAATAATATGCTCGATATTATTTCAATAATTATGCTCTTATCAATCAGTGGTACTATGCCTCTAGAAATCCCAGAAGGGGGTTTCTGATAAAGGGGACCGTTTGTGGTCCCAAAATCCCTGGTCCATCCCTGGTCCACTCTAAAATTGCGACCGGATCGTGATTGCGATCCGGCCGCAATTTGTTCCGATCCCCGCTAGGGTTCACCATGCCCCTCAGGTTATAGTTTGGGTTCGGACGGGTGGTCGGAGGCCACCCGACGACCTAAATCCTAAATCTAAAACCCTAAATCCTAAATCTGGATTTAGTGTTTAGGCCGTCGGGTGGCCTCCGGCCACCCGTCCGAACTCAAACTATAACCTGAGGGGCACGATGAACCCTAGAGGGGATCGGAACAAATTACGGCCGGATCGCAATCACGATCCGGTCGCAATTTTAGTATGGACCAGGGATTTTGGGACCAGAGGATCCCTGCCCTCTGGTCCTAAAATCCCTGGTCCACACTAAAATTGCGATCGGATCGTGATTGCGATCCGACCGCAATTTGTTCCGATCCCCTCTGTCACGCCCCGAGACCTAGGAGCCACTGATCCAATAGAAAATCGGACAGCACCTCCCCTATCCGGCGGACAATTTACACATACACATAACCTATATAACATCACCACGCAGTTTAATTGGGCCTCAGGCCTCCAATATAGATAAACCCAACATAAAAACACAAGACAACTAAGTAACTCATACCTGACTGCGGACCGGTCCGACTTAGGATAGAACAACCAATACAACAACCCCTTAGGGCACACGACACACTCGTAATACATATACAAATCACTAATGACATATGAAACAAATACACTGCCCAGTACAAACACATAACCATGTCGTCACGATGGGTAGGGACTGGCTGCTGGGCTCTTCTGGCGACTCCAAGTATCTCACCTGAAATAAACATGTATGGCAACGGGGTGAGTCTATAACTCAGCGAATACCCAGCAGATATGCATAGTATGTTATAATAACAATAGACATCTACGTTAATACGGTCTCATATCAACAAGTGGGAAAGACTGAAACTGAAAACACTGGGTAGATACATACCTGAATCCATCTAACCTGAAAAGAGGGTAATGAGTACCAAGGGAATATCAATAGACATATAATCTCAGATAACAAGTCTCCAGAATATGCATGTCAAATAAGTGCAGCAATCAAGTGCAGCAAACAATGCACGATGCAAAATATGCACATGGTGCAATACCATGGTCACCCCCTAACTCCAGTCAAGCCACCGAGACAGGCGATACTGTGTCGGCCGAGTGGGTAGAGCTGTGACACTGTCCGCACTCTGCCATCACTGCTCCTGAGTGACCGAGTGGATAGGATGCTGGTGGAGCTATCGCTCCGCCCCATGTATAAATGGGGGAGATATCTCTCTCATCTTCTCTGGTCTATGGGTAGAGAAGGGATCCCTGCTTGCTACCACGCTCTGAAACCACTACCCCTGAGCGGACGAGCGGAGCAATACAGAGCAAATGCACACACCCAGCGGTATCCACTAACCCATGAGTGGCCGTGTGTGCATATCATGTGCCGGAAGACGATTAGGCTCAACCATAAGGGAGTCGCTGATCGCCGGCATGCAATAATGCAAGGATGGTGTATGATAGATACACATACCTCCCTCCCCAAGTCCTCAGTATACTAAGTCTCTGTCTGAAATCCTATAACAGGAAATACAGGTAACCTACAAGGTATACTGGCTGGAAACTACAGATCCCTCAAGGTCAAATGCAAGAGATACCTCACGATATCTAAGCATACATATAAATATGACAATACTTGAGACTGGGTAGAACTAACTGCATAATAACTCGAGGATAATCAACAAATATCCAGAACAGGCATCATAACTCAGGGAAAAAAAAAAAAAAAAAAAAAAAAAAAAAAAAAAAAAAAAAAAAAAAAAAAAAAAAAAAAAAAAAAAAAAAAAAAAAAAAAAAAAAAAAAAAAAAAAATCAGAAAGAAAATAACTCAGGGATAACTAACAAGTATCCAGAACAGACATATAACTCAGGGATAACTAACAAGTATCCAGAACAGCATAATACTCAGGGATAACTAACAAGTATCCAGAACAGACATGATAACTCAGGATAACTAACAATATCCAGAACAGCATAATAACTCAGGGATAACTAACAAGTATCCAGAACAGACATGATAACTCAGGATAACTAACAGTATCCAGAACAGATATGATAATCAAGGGATAACGTATAATCTTATGCTATCTTACAGTCTATTATAACAATATGACAATATCAATAAGATATAGGGTAACCTAATAGATCTATCAATGAATTGTCCAACAATCAAATGATTCAATGCCCTGTTCAAGCATAATTTTAGCTATCTTACAATTATTAATTAGCTAAACAAAACCTTAAGGTTTAGTCCAACCCTAGACCCTTGATTCATCTCATCCCATGGCAATCGTGCCAGAAGAACCATCCACTAACCCAAATCAACACTGTGTTAAGCTCTCACAAACAGATCAGGGAATAGAAACTTACACCACCGAGACAATCTATTCTCAAAGCTTCACATAACTGGACAAATCGAAAATACACACCGAAAAGGGAACATCCCAACATCCAACCTACAGCTAATCCCTGAATCATAAACTAAACCATAACCTCTCATCCAAGAGGGATTAGACACTCAGATCTTACCTCATAATATGTATGTGATATCAACATAAATCTAAGCAGAATCCAAAAACACCAAATCATACCTTAGATCCCAGCTTCAAACAGCAAGGTTGCTCCTAGAGGGCACTGAGCAAACACCAATTGATTCCTAGCCAGATCATCTACCCATGAGCATGGTTCGTCTTCATCCTCCACTCACGGTAACATCACAAGAGCAGAAAAAGAACAAATAGAAGGTATTCCCTACTTACCTAAGATCAAAGCAGCAACTGAATCCCAAATCTGAGCAGCTTGAACAACTGTATCAACTCCGAACAGCCCTTACCTCAGATTCTCGATGAATCCAAAGCCAATACCAGTTAAATCCAAGAGGAAGGAAATGCTACAAGGTCCAAGTTGAATTCCAATCAAAATTTCAGAACAACCACCGGAAAAACTATGTTCGATTGATCAAATCCTCTGAATCCCTTACCTGATTAGGTAGTGTCGACCATCTCCTTGTCCGATCCAACCCGCATAGCCACTGGTGATGAGGAGACCACCTCTCTCGGAATCCCAATCACTATTGAAAACTTGGACACTCCCTCAGCTCTTCCAATCTCGATTTCAGTCCTCCACTGCCTAGTAGTGATCTACTGACGTCGACCAAATCTGTGAGGGGGAAAGAACTCAGTGGCGTCGCCCGTGGAAGAACTTCAGGGGAGGAGATCAGGGTCTAGATCTAGGTCGCGTGGAGAGGAAGACGTCGGGCGAGGAGCTCGCGCACGAACGCCAGAGCTGTGTCGGTCGGCTCCGTGCGAAGGAAAGGGGAAAAGGAATTAGGGCACGGGCGAAGGAGGAGAGGTCGGCTTCGGGGCTGTGTGCGAGGGCAACGAAGAGATATACCGAAATCATCCATATAAGTGGGCATTTTGCATTTTAGTCCCTGTACTTTAGGGTATTACTTCCTCCCCTTTTAAAGTTTGGATTTATTCACACTTAAGCCCTCAAACTTAAGTTTCAAAGTAATTTAATCTTCTAATTTCAATTTGGGTCTCGAAAATCCTAAATCTTCTTCCGAAAAATTTTCCGGAGCAGGATAAAAATGTCGGATTTAACATCCTCCCCCACTAACAAAAATTTGGTCCCCAAATTTCATTATTCCTCATACGACAAATATTAACAGCTTAACTTGTCCATACACATCATGAATAACCACTCCGTCTGATACCCTAAGGTTACACTGCCACGGAACAACTAATGTTACCAATCCAGAGGTTATCATCCAATAACCAAGTACACCCGAACAACCAACCAATCATCACACCTATCTAGGGTGCTCAACTCTAAGATCACTGGCGCTAAGTCTATACTTCAATCCACAAACGTAAAACGTCAAATCCATGAATATTACTCAAAATATCACCAAATCAATAACATCCTCTGAACATCATAAGTCATATATATATATGTCCTCCAATAGACCGTCAAAAGATAACATATAGTTAATGATTCCTCCAATAAGTCATACCTTATGCTACTATCAATAATAAACTTCCAAATAACCAACCATAGAAAGATCATATACCTATCAAATGATCCACCAGAAAGCTACAAATCCGGTAGGTCCCTTTCTACTAATAAAATCTTCAAAATACAACATATCATAGAGATTCGTCAATCTCAATCCACCTCTCAACACCAACGAGAGAATCCAGGGTAATAACCTTATCATCTGGTGAACTAATAGGTCCACGATGGGGGTTTAATAACCAAAAATCAGTGGTCATCTTTGACCTCCTGATTAATGTCCAATATCTCACCGGCAGGTAAGGATACAGCTAACTCATCGTCCGCACCCTAGCGGGTCGTACATCCCGATGCACCATCGGGATTGTCTAATCATATACACCAATCTATGAGTCAAAATTCCTCATAGACTAGCATAAGAACTAGCGAGTCACACCGACCGTCGACTCGTAATCCAGTACAGTCCAATTCCTCCACTCCATGTTCAAAACCCTCTAAGGTCCTACTTCATAACAAGGTGATAGAGACATGCTAGCTCTCAGGAGTATCTCCACATACTCATGAAACAATTCCTTTATTTCCCAATAGGTCGTCCTCGATATCATCTAACCAAAGGTGGTCTAGTTTTATAAGTGATTTGCCTCCACGCATATCATAAGTCCGTAGGTACCTTTTTAGTTATTCAACCAAGTACAAGCGGTAACCCATAAGTGTCAAGCAACTAGCTTCACACTTTTCTATATTAGCCCAAATCAACTATCAACATGTACCTTCTAGGTCAACTACCAAGTACAAGTGATCCATGGTCAAAGTCCCCAAGGAACAGATTGTATCAATCCTCTACTAATCATAATAATATGTAGCTACTGCTACCCTATTGCTTCACTGTAGATTATGTACTCAAAACATGACATCTAGCTTATCTGTCCAGATATACGCAACATAAGAAAACTTGTAGCTCCATAAGTTACTGTGAATTGATCCAATAACATGCGAGAATTTCTAACTATTCATAAATATACAGGAATAACAACCTGATCCAATGACATGAAAAAATTTCTAACCATACCTAAATATACAGGAATGGTAGCATGATCCGATAACACGAGATAATTTCTAAATCATACCTAGATATACAGGTATAGTAACATGATCCAATAACATGTGAGAATTTCTAACCAATACCTAAATAGGATAAGGGATCCAAAAGATCAGGAGAAATACCTGTCGCCTGAAGAAGTCCCATCGCCAAGTCCCAGACAACCACATCGAGAAAAACACTCCGTACAAATCCGAAAAAGACTCGTAAAACCATTAGACACCGTAATCCACAAGTCCCGAAGGTATCCGAAAACCTGTGCTCTGATACCAAAATAAATTGTCACGCCCCGAGACCCAGGAGCCGCTGATCCAATAGAAAATCGGACAGCACCTCCCCTGTCCGGCGGACAATTTACACATACAAGCATATACAAACACACACGCAGATAATATATTTGGCCTCAGGCCTCCAAAATAGATAAACACAAAATAAATATACTAGACAACTAAGTAAATCATACCTGACTGCGGACCGGTCCGACTTATGACGAAACAACAAATACAACAACCCCTTAGGGCTCACGATATATACGACATATACATATCGCTAAAAGAAAAATAAACCAATACACTACAAAGTACAAAACGAAACCATGTCGTTGCGATGGGTAGGGACTGGCTGCTGGGCTCTTCTGGCGACTCCAAGTATCTCAACCTGAAATACAAATATATATGGCAACGGGGTGAGTCCATAACTCAGCGAATACCCAACAGATATGCGTAGAAAGTTATACTAACAATAAGAGTTCCACTAATACAGTCTCATATCAACAAGAGGGACAGACTAGAACTGAAAATACTGAGGTAGATACATACCAGAATCCAGCTAACCTGAAAAGAGGGTAATCAGTACCAAGAGAATATCAATAGACATATAAACACAGATAACAAGTCTCCAGTATATGCGATGTCAAACAAGTGCAGCAAACAATGCACAATGCAAAATATGCACATGGTGCAATGACATGGTCACCCCCTAACTCCAGTCAAGCCACCGAGACAGGCGATACTGTGTCGGCCGAGTGGGTAGAGCTGTGACACTGTCCGCACTCTGCCATCACTGCTCCTGAGTGACCGAGAGGACAGGATGCTGGTAGAGCTATCGCTCCGCCCCATGTATATATGGGGGAGATATCTCTCTCATCTTCTCTGGTCTATGGGTAGAAAAGGGATCCCTGCTTGCTACCATGCTCCGAAACCACTACCCCTGAGCGGACGAGCGGAGCAATACAGAGCAAATGCACACACCCAGCGGTATCCACTAACCCATGAGTGGCCGTGTGTGCATATCATGTGCCGGAAGACGATTAGGCTCAACCACAAGGGAGCCGCTAATCGCCGGCATGCAACAATGCAAGGATGGTGTATGATCGATACACATACCTCCCTCCCCAAGTCCTCAGTATACTAAGTCTCAGTCTGAAATCCTATAACAGGAAATACAGGTATCCTACAAGGTATACTGGCCGAAAACTACAGATCCCTCAAGGTCAAATGCAAGAGATACGTCACGATATCTAAGCATACATATAAATATGACCATACTTGAGACTGGGTAGAACTAACTGCATAATAACTCAAGGATAACCAACAAATATCCAGAACAGGCATCATAACTCAGGGATAACTAACAAGTATCCAGAACAGGCATAATAATTCAGGGATAACTAACAAGTATCCAGAACAGGCATAATAACTCAGGGATAACTAACAAGTATCCAGAACAGCATAATCAACAGGGATAGCGACATAGCGTATAATCTTACTGCTATCTATAACAATCTATGCATAACAATATGACAATATCAACAAGATAAGTCAAAGGGTACCCGCCTCAAAGTAGGAGTTCGTATCAATGAGAACTTCCCGTCCAACAATCAGCACCGATGAATCCAAATCAATGCCCTATATCGAAGGGCATAATTTTAGCTATCTTACAATTATTAATTAGCTAAACAAAACCTTAAACCATATTAGGGTTAACATAATCATCTATTTCATTTAATTGCCCAATTAAATGATTAGCCCTTGTTATCTTTGGAGTTAGATATCAAGTTTAGGTTTAGTCCAACCCTAGACCCTTGATTCATCTCATCCCATGGCAATCGTGCCAGAAGAACCATCCACTAACCCAAATCAACACTGTGTTAAGCTCTCACAAACAGATCAGGGAATAGAAACTTACACCACCGAGACAATCTATTCTCAAAGCTTCACATAACTGGACAAATCGAAAATACACACCGAAATGGGAACATCCCAACATCCAACCTACAGCTAATCCCTGAATCATAAACTAAACCATAACCTCTCATCCAAGAGGGATTAGACACTCAGATCTTACCTCATAATATGTATGTGATATCAACATAAATCTAAGCAGAATCCAAAAACACCAAATCATACCTTAGATCCCAGCTTCAAACAGCAAGGTTGCTCCAAGAGGGCACTGAGCAAACACCAATTGATTCCTAGCCAGATCATCTACCCATGAGCATGGTTCGTCTTCATCCTCCACTCACGGTAACATCACAAGAGCAGAAAAAGAACAAATAGAAGGTATTCCCTACTTACCTAAGATCAAAGCAGCAACTGAATCCCAAATCTGAGCAGCTTGAACAACTGTATCAACTCCGAACAGCCCTTACCTCAGATTCTCGGTGAATCCAAAGCCAATACCAGTCAAATCCAAGAGGAAGGAAATGCTACAAGGTCCAAGTCGAATTCCAATCAAAATTTCAGAACAACCACTGGAAAAACTATGTTCGATTGATCAAATCCTCTGAATCCCTTACCTGATTAGGTAGTGTCGACCATCTCCTTGTCCGATCCAACCCGCATAGCCACTGGTGATGAGGAGACCACCTCTCTCGGAATCCCAATCACTATTGAAAACTTGGACACTCCCTCAGCTCTTCCAATCTTGAGTTCAGTCGTCCACTGCCTAGTAGTGATCTACTGACGTCGACCAAATCTATGAGGGGGAAAGAACTCAGTGGCGTCGCCCGTGGAAGAACTTCAGGGGAGGAGATCAGGGTCTAGATCTAGGTCGCGTGGAGAGGAAGACGTCGGGCGAGGAGCTCGCGCACGATTGCCAGAGCTGTGTCGGTCGGCTCCGTGCGAAGGAAAGGGGAAAAGGAATTAGGGCACGGGCGAAGGAGGAGAGGTCGGCTTCGGGGCTGTGTGCGAGGGCGACGAAGAGATATACCGAAATCATCCATATAATGGGCATTTTGCATTTTAGTCCCTGTACTTTAGGGTATTACTTCCTCCCCTTTTAAAGTTTTGATTTATTCACACTTAAGCCCTCAAACTTAAGTTTCAAAGTAATTTAACCTTCAAATTTCAAGTTAGGTCTCGAAAACCCTAAATCTTTCTCGGCAAAATTTCCGAAAAATTTTCCGGTGCGAGATAAATGTGTCGGATTTAACATAAGTTTTCCCCAAAACTGAACTCCACAGTATCAAAGTTAAATTTCAACCCAAACCTAACTTAACACCCATGTTCTCCCCCTTTGACACCATCAAAAAATTGCCCCAAGCAACCCTACCCTTGGTGCCAAAAAGAACTTAACCAGATTTCTAAAAAATCCCTCAGAAATTACAAATTCATAATCTGCCCATACTACCAGTCGATTGCCCCCAGGGCAGTCGACTGATATGCCAATTTCAAAATTTTCTGCCGAAATTCAGAAACGCATAAAAAATTTCAAAAAATCCGGAAAAATATGAAACTTTGCAAACACGATTGGTAAGGTATTCCCTACCCTAGAAAAATATTGGTTCAAGAAAAACATCAACCGTGCTTGACTTTTGGTACAAAATCAAAAATTCTCAAATAATGCCAACTTTGTATCAACATTGAATTCTAATCATGGTATTCTATATTTGTCACTTTCTATCAACTCTATTTGACATTTAAAATGATTCCTACACTTCCCTTTTTCATATAACTATTTCCATTTTGACAAGAGCTCCCCCTCTTTCCCTCTTAAGTCTAGATGATCATAAGAACAAAGCTTTCCCATGCCCTTTTCCATAAAAATTTCATTATGCAACTTGCAATCAATATATAGTAAATACTTTAAAAACAACATTTTGTTAAACCATTTAAAGAATACTCATAGAAAGAGCGTAGTTTAAGACCATAATTTAAACACTCAACGAACTATCAAAGCATTATCAAATTAAGAGAGAATTTTAACACGATAACATAAAGGAAAGTGTATCATACATGCAATCATACATGTCAAGAGATAAACACCACAAGAGTACCTAGGGCCAAAGGCCGGAAGTCATCCAAAAAGTTACAATCATCCAAGTGAAAAGTGTTTGAGAGAAAAGATACATAAAATGATAATGCTCTCAACACTAAGCATCATCCAAATACTGCATCAACTGGTCAGAAGAACATATGATCGTCACCACCTGGAGGAGGAGGAGGAGCCTGAGATGCGAGATGCCACTATCGCAACATCTCGAACATGTCATCCTGGCGGCTGGAAACTCTATCAACTGCCGCCTCGATCCTCTGCTCAGACTATTGTAGTCCGTGAGTATCCTCATGGATGCTATGAACATCCTCCTGGAGCCTGTGAACGCCTGATCGAAGCTGGATGAACTCTGCACGTGTGACCAGCTCGCCTGGCTCCTCATCTGAGTCAGCGGCCTCCGGGCGCTCCCTCCAAACAAATGTCCCCTGTCTACACTCAATATCTGCCAAGGACAATTGGCGTGTGCCAATCTGGTCGTAGTCCTTGGACAGGTGCCTGACCTGACCACTACCCACACGGATGCCAAAACTTAAATGGAAAAACTCGGTCAGGATGTGGCAGAAAAGCATATATATCTTCCCATTAACACTATGGAAAGAATGACAAATGGCACTAAAGACTTGTAGGGAGACATCGATGTCCAACCTCCTCTCCAAAGCATACATCATCACCAAATGTGGGAGTCTGATCCTAGACCTCCCCTTGGTGACAATGGGCAAGATGCACTCTATGACGATCTTATACAGTACATGGCTAAACGGTCTCATGGGTTTAGCATCAAAAAGACGCTCAGACTCATTCCTATGTCTTCTAAAATAATGCATATGTATCTGATCAATGGTGACTCCAGTAAACTCTAATGGTTCAACAACAGTGGGAAAGTAAACAGATACATTATTGGACTCTCTACACTGTAGGAACTCAGCTAAACCCATGACAGAGAAAGGGATAGGAACACCAGCCACTCGAGACTCATATAAATTACTATCTGAGTCAATACAGGTCAAATTTGCATAAAATTCTGTACATAAGTCTATATCTATGTCATGCTGGCAGTAAACCAGCTGATCCAGTTGAAAATGAGTGATCATTTCAGCTAGCTGAGGCGACTTCTCTTGAAAGAAGGCCTTGTTTAGGTATCGACAATTCATTACTGTAAACTCATTTTCTTCAAAACGTTTCTTACATTACAGGGACCTAAACCTGGACCCTCCCTGACTCTGTTAGGATGACCCTTCACCCCTAGATCTCTTAGAGGTCATCCTAAAATCCATACATACACCCATGCATGTCAAGACAACCCCCCAAAAAGGAAAAATATCAAAGAACATGCACAAAAATATCATGTTAGTGCCAAAATATGGTTTAAATGAAGAAAAGGAACCTTGAACAACAATATCTTTTCATTCTCCTTATAATGATTCGATTTTGAAAGTATGGCTTGAAGAGAAGAGGTTTTAACAA